>OZ024826.1:77985661-78003161 GCA_964016985.1 Anodontia alba
TTAGGATATCATTTGAAAAAAAAAGTAACTGATTCTGAAAATACTTGTAGACTGTACTTTTGCTGGGTTGTGGCATTATCAATATTTTTACTTGACCACGGACAAGTAGATGATCAAAATCATCTTGTCCAACCAAGATTTACTTGCCTGAAAATTGACATTTTTTCTTATTTATCGCCGAAAACATATGTTATGTTACTCATTAGAAGCACCTTGTTGAGGAGCTTCTAATGAGTACATATAACATGTTTTCCGCGTGAAATGACAAAAATATATGTCTCATAATCTGGATACTCTTCTTAGCTAGAGCTATGAAGTCCTTGTCCCAGGACAAGTAAATTGAAAGTCCTTACTTGTCCTCAGGGAAATGGACAGAGGCCTGAGTTTTCCATATATTATTGCATAAAAAGCAGTGCCATAAAACAGCCGTGCATTAACCGGCGAAAAGCCGTGTATTAACAAGGCAATTCACGCGCTGTTAGTGCACGGTTATTCAACTTTCCATTACGAAAACACGCCTATTCATATATCATGAGAATTTTATCATCAAAAAATGAAACCTTTCAGATGAAAAATTATGATATTTTTCATATTTCTGCTCAAAACATAGATTGTGGGTACTTGTTAGAACCGCCTCGGCGAGGCAGTTCTAACGAGTATTCACAGTCTATGTTTCGAGTAGAAATAAGAAAATTAATGTTGTCCCCTGTAAACCCCAGTTTTACTAGATAAAAGTGGGGTTTAAGGGGGTCAAAACTATATAGGCGTGTTTTCGTGATGAATATGCTCGTACCAGGGACACAGAAATGCTGCCGTCACGAGATGTGTACTGCCCTGGCCCAGAACGAGCATAGTCCGTGGAAATAGCGTTCGCGCGACATCGGTGAAAAGGCGAAACAAAATAGTGCAAGAAATAACGCGAAATGTAGCAAATATTTTCAGTTTTTATGCAATAATAGCAATCAAACATGGTTTATCAATGCATTAACATTCGCCAGGTCCCTTGGGAGGTATTGAAAACCGCGGCCTTCGGCCTCGGTTTTCAACACCTCCCACGGGGCCTGGCGAATGTTAATGCATGAAAAACCATGTTTGATCCTTATAAAGTACCTACCTTTGAATAGCCTATCCAGCACACCTGGATATATCTGTCAACAGTGACACCGACGGTGATCCAGATACTGCAAATGACGAATAAGAAAAATATTGGGTAGCCGATGTAGCTGAAAAATACGGCGTACGAGTAGTTTGTGTCTAACTCCGGATGCAACATCTTTATGCTGTCCGTTATGAAGAAGAAGAACAGCAAGCCCGTGTCTGCAACTGCTAGACCAATCAAGTACGTCCCTGTTGATGACCTCATTGATTTGCGTAACCAGATGCAAATCGAAAGGATATTTCCAACGGATCCGACGACAAAGAAAATTGTTCCAACCACAACGCTTGTTATAAAGTGCATTTTCTTAGCAGTTTCCATGTCAAATGCTTCCTCGGTGAGTGGCGTTGTTTTAACATCGTCTGGTACCAGGCTTGCTGATATCATGACAGCTGTCGGCGTTGTTGTATTCATTCTGAAATAGTAAATATTGAAGGGGCTGGATACAGTTGGAAGATTTGGATGTATTGTCTGCCATTTTATAAGGGAAATAACTTTTGTGACTTCCTGTTTGCTTTACCGTGCCTGCACATCAAGTCCCTCCTGAAAAGGGACTCTACTTTAAAAGCAACGAATTTGCTTTAAAAGCGAGCAAATTCTTTTCTTGTAGAGTAAATCCCTTTTCAAAAGGAAGGAAACATAATGCTGACAGAAATGTGTCCCTTCGAAGTGCATTCATTCCCCTTAATCTTTTATTTTAGCGTCTGTACCATTTCTCTTTTAAGAGGAAAAAATCCACTCTCAGGAGAGGTAATCTGTGAAATTGTTTTGCTCCCTTCGGAAACAGGTTTACTCTAAACGAACACGGTGTCCTGATCAGGGATTGCACTGTTTGCCGCACCACCCATAACGAAAACACGCCTATTCAAATATATAGAAAATTTCACCTCCAAATTCTGAACATTCTAAGATGAAAAACTGATATTTTTTCATATTTCTGCTCAAAACATAGATTGTGGGTACTTTTTAGAACCGCCTCGCCGAGACGGTTCTAACGAGTACTCACAATCTATTTTTTGAGCAGAAATAAGAAAAATAATGCATATCCCTGTAAACCCCAGTTTTACTATATAAAATTGGGGTTTAAGGGGGTCAAAATTATATAGGCATGTTTTCATGAAGAGCAGATTTTAGACACCATCAGGCGGCCAAATTGACTTGTTCAAACTATCGGACTAGTATGATTAAGATTTAACGCTTTGCATGCTGGGTATTAAAAAATTCAAGCAGACGACATTTTGATTTATTTTTTATTTATTTTTCCATGAAAATGTGATCTGATATTTCATGAAAATTGTCTCCTGGTGAGACAATTTGCATGAAATATCAAAGCCTATTTTCTGGGAAAAATAAGAAAGTTGTAAAAGTAAAGATGTCCGAAAATTTAGAGCAAATATGATAGTTTCTTCTTACACAGAACTTTTACATTGCCTCTAACTTCGTAAAAGTATTTTAAGTTTATGAAGAACACTAATACTATTTGACGAGTTAATGTTTCCCCGAAAGGATACGTAATTGAATACAAGTAAGGGTTCTTGGTCCTCAGAGTGTTCTCCTGTGTGGACTCTAGACTACAAGAGTTTTGTCGCAATAATGATTATGATAAAGCAACAAGGAAGACTAACTGTAACATAACCGGATCAGGCATTAAAACAATGATATCCTAGTTCTTTCAGCGACATATACAGTGAAACCTCACCTCCACTAACGGACACCTCCATTCCTCAAGTGCTGTAATACTGTCTATCTTACCGATCTACAACAGTCGCCTGTCTACAACAGGCAGTTTTTTATGCTTTCCCAAAGCTGTTGTGGTTTGTTTGTGTTGAAGTTTTACGGCCCAGTCAACCCAATGGGGTCATGTCGAGCACGGTCAGTTTACCTAACCACACGTTTACTGGGCAGGCTTAGTCCTCTAAGCGGTTAACCAGTATTGTGCACATTCTTTCGCCAGAAACTGACAACTGCCCTTCTTGAATCAGCGGAAGGGAGAGAATGACCGTAGAAAATATTTCATGATCAATCTCCACGAAAGAATGTTGCCGACCTCGGCGGGGGTTGAACCCGCGACCTCCTGGTCTCCAGTCGGACGGCGCATCCAACTGAGCCACCGAGGCCGGCTATTGTGGAGAGGTTGCACTGTACCCAGCTAACATTCTTTATAAATCTATAGCGGGCCGTTATCGGCCCGTCAGCTACCCTGCCGGGCCGATAACGGCCCGCTATAAATTTATAAAGAATGCTTACTGGGTATTGTATTACGATTTTGCTTGGTGGAGCTTACTTCCAGTACTCGTTTGCTACCATAACCAAACCATTTTCTTCGATTGGACCTGGCTGGAAATTTATAGATGGTCTAAACCCGATGATTCAAACCTTTGGATCCACATCTTCATTCAACTATTGAGTCCAGATCCACATGTCAAAGGTCCAGTTTTGAGTTCAGATGCCTCAAACGAAAAGGGTATTTATTTTGATGGTACATTATGTATATAAGTACTTAGTTTCTTTGGCTGGTTTTCAAGGCGTTTCATTACGAAAACATGCCTATATATTCAAATATACTGAAAATTTTCCCACCAAAAAATGAAAATTTTCAGATAAAAAAATTCTAATATTTTTCGGCGAGGCGGTTCTAACGAGTACCCCCAATCTATGTTTTCAGCAGAAATAAGAAAATAATGTATATCCCTGTAAACCCCAGTTTTACTATATAAAAGTGGGGTTTGAGGGGGTAAAAATTATATAGGCATGTTTTCGTGATGTACTGAAAATTTTCCCACCAAAAAAATGAAAATCTTCAGATAAAAAATTCTAATATTTTTCATATTTCTGCTGAAAAAAAGAGCTTGGTGGTACTCGTTAGAACCGCCTCGCCGAGGCTGTTCTAACGAGTACCCACAATCTATGTTTTCAGCAGAAATAAGAAAAATAATGTATCCATGTAAACCCCAGTTTTACTATATAAAAGTGCGGTTTAAGGGGGTCAAAATTATATAGGCATATTTCGTGATGGGCGTCCTTTTGATTTTCAGGCTGATGTTGCAATAATAAAAAATCAGAGCCAATATATCTTTGTAATAATATGTTATTACAAAGATATATTGGCTCTGTACAGGTTTGGAATACACCTTATAGTTCGTCTTTACTTGAATCGTGAAATTTAATGTACGTGGCAAAACTGGCTCCTATACCATTCGCGAAAGCCGAATGGCCTATTCAAGTCGTTCACATATTCAACATTACCAAACCACAATGTATTCTAAAAGCGAACTGGACAGTCTTAATCAGACAGTCCCCGTGTGCAAAATGCTCTGTGCCTTCCTTGATCACATATAGCGGAAGGGTCGTGCGTTTATGCATCATTTTTCTTCAAAACATTATGTGTTCTGAGACAAAACGTCGTGCTACTTTTAGAAAATGCTGTCAAGCATACTAGTTTGAAAGTAATCCCTCTTTTCCGAATCTATTTATCTTCACTACAGATGGGGTTAAATGCTGTCGTAAAAGGTCTCTATTACGAAAACACGCCTATTCAAATATATTGAAAATTTTACCTCCAAAAAACTGAAAATTTTCAGATAAAAATCTCCGATATTTTTCATATTTCTGCTCAAAATATAGATTATGGGTACTCGTTAGAACCGCCTCGGCGAGGCGGTTCTGACGAGTACCCACAATCTATGTTTTTGAACAGAAATAAGGAAAATAATGAATACCCCTGTAAACCCCAGTTTTACTACATAAAAGTGGGGTTTAAGGGGGTCAAAATTATATAGGCATGTTTACGTGATGTTCACTTTAGTGTGTTATATATGTTTTCTGGCGCTTTGAGAACTGTGAGCCCGTTTAGATTACTTTGAAAATAGAATTTCGCTCTACCCGAAGCAAGAAGGCGTGAACAGTGTTGTACATTACGAGGTACATTACTGTTCGTGAACAAAGTCGATAAGCTCGACTCTGTTATTTTCGTTCATTTGATATATTTGTTTATTCTTCTTTGTAGACTGTGATAATACCGGCTGTTGTAGGGGGATGGCGGTTGTAGAAAGGTAAATACAGTCAACCCTCTTTATACCGACACTCGATACAACGACAAACTTCGTTATAATGACAATTTGAATGTCACGAAACTTTCTCTCAAGAGGGGACGGTTAATGAGAAATTATGTTTAAACACTGCATAAAATTTTCAAACAACAAATGTTTGGAGAATTGTTAGAATCGCCTCAAAGAGGCGATTCTAACAAATGTCCAAAACATGTGTTCTATGAGAAAAAACTAGAATAAAACAAGTCCTTTTTTTACCTATCATTCTGTCCATTAAAGATTCTTTACAACAGCAAGTTCATTATAATGGCAACGACTTTGGGAACAAATGCTGTCGTTGTAACGAGGGTTCACTGTATATAGTAAACAGCACATTGAAGGTAAAATGTAGGAGGTGGTTGTGATAATTATTGAGAAATGACTGTTTTATTGGTGGACCTCTGCAGCAAGTGGTCTAACTGTAGTCATGCTGATCACAGTCTTTCGATTTCCCATTGTTGTGGGCCGAAAGTGATTGGCGCGATACTCATCATGTATGTAAAAAAAAAAAAAAAAATATTTATATATATATATATATATATATATATATATATATATATATATATATATATATATATATATATATATATATATATATATATATATATATATATATATATATATATATATATATATATATACTCATCATGTATGTGTGAGATCGCATCACGAAAGCATGCCTATATCATTTTGACCCCCTTAAACCACACTCATATAGTAAAACTGGGGGGTTTACAGGGGTATACATTATGTTTTTCTTATTTTGCTAAAAAGGTTCTAACGAGTACCCACAATCTATGTTTTTAGCAGGAATATGAAAAATATCAGATTTTCCTTTTTTGATTGTAAAATAATTTTCAATATATATTTGAATAGGCGTGTTTTCGTAATGAGAAAGCCAGTAATATCCGGTCATTTTCGTCGCCCGCTGACAAAAGGTCCCATAGGGCATATAAGAATGGCGGAGCCCCAGACCAGTTTGCGCAGCCACGCGTCGGGTCAAGATCTTTGCTTTTGGTCCTATATCTTCTACATGGTCCTTATATTGTGCAGTTGAGCAGCAAAGATCCAGACCAGACTGATCTGCTTATTACAGCATTTATATCTCCCTATCCCGACTTCAAGATAACTGATTTTTTTCCACCGATTTTTGTTTTACAAATCATAGCTCGAGATCTAGACAAGAGAGCATTCAGGCAAAACTTGTCTTTTACCATTAAAACTCAATAGAATCGCCTCAAAGAGACGACTACTATGAGTACCCTATGTCTGTTTTTTATGGTGAAATAAGAAAAAGAACATATCCTTTTTGGTTGGAAAACAAAATGTAATCTTATCTAGAGGTATGAAGTATAAATTAAGGGGTCATCCATCATTCACTAGGAAATAGGCACTTACAAGATACTGATATAATCAAATGGTATTCTATGTGTCGTACGCGTCATGTCCATTTATTAACCTTTACTACTCTATTGACAAATTCAGCAGACGACAATTCATGATATTTTTCTTATTTTGCCCCAGAAAATAGGCTTTAACATTTCATGCAAATTGTCTACTTAGGAGATGAAAATTGCATAAAATTTCAAAGTTTTGTTTTTATTCTGGAAAAAAAATATAAAAAAATGTTTCAAAATGTCTTCTGCTGAAATTTTTACCCAGCATCCTAAGTCTTAAACATCTGACCAGATTAAACATCTGACCGAACTTTGGTCAGTTTGGTGTGCAACTCTAGACTGGCTCCAGTCGTTTCTGTTTTTTTTTTTTGTTTTTTTTTTGTTTTTTTTTTAATTTTTATTAATTTTTCTGAACATTATTTTTTCTCTTTGATTTGTGGCATGTTTACTGTCTGTCGCGATTGCTTTATCCTTCCTCTTGATGTCATTGGTACCCTATGTTTGTGGCTCTTCCTTAGACTGGCTCCAGTCTCCAGTGACTATATTTCTTTTTTCTTATAATCCTGTTCAGTAATGCATTAAAATAAAACCAAAATAATATCATGACTATAAAGGCTGGTCACGCTAGTGACCAGCCTTTAAAGTCATGATATTATTTTGGTTTTATTTTAGTGGATTATCGAACAGGGTTATGTGAAAAATATTTAATCACTGGAGACTGAAGCCAGTGTAGCTCTTCCTAGACATCTCCTATAATATTTCTTATATCTAAATTTCAAAGACTGAGAAGGTTCACGTTGTTTGCAAAATAATAAGGCGATGTCCATGAAGAATCACAATCACAGAACGTAGCCTGGCCATGACACCAAGAGGAAGAGCAAACAGACCATCACGAAAGCATGCCAAACTAAATTTGACTCCCTTAAAACCCACTTTTATATAATAAAACTGGGGTTTACAGGGGTATACATTATTTTTCTTATTTTTTTTTATTTTTTTTTTATTTTATTTTATTTTTATTTTTTTTTATTTTTATTTTTTTTTTTTTGCTCAAATACATAGATTGTGGGTATTCGTTAGAATCGCTTCGGCGAGGCGGTTCTCACGAGTACCCACAATCTATGCTTTGAGCAGAAATATAAAAAATATCAGATTTTTTTCTGAAAACTTTCAGTTTTTGGTGGAGAAATTTTCTACTCAAATACATAGATTAGGGGTACTCGTTAGAACCGCCTCGACGAGGCGGTTCTCACGAGTACCCACAATCTATGTTTTGAGCAGATATATGAAAAATATCAGATTTTTTTTTCTTAAAACTTTCAGTTTTTAGTGGTGAAATTTCCAATATATCTGAATAGGCGTGTTTTCGTAATGCAAATGAGACAGTACACAAGCCATAAACCAAATAAAAGCTAAGTAACCAGTTCCCTCTCCCCAACAAGGTGATCACAATGCTAGACAGGATCCAATAAACACACCAACGAGACAACGAGCAAGATAAAATACTACAAAAGCCTCGCAGCGAGCAGCCACAAGGTCACTCAAAGAACACCCAACACCAGAATGGTCAGTAGTAAAAATTATCGAGGTGGGGGGATGGAGGGTAGGGGGTGGAGGTGGGGGGTTGGGTTCGAGGGGCGGGGAGGGGAAGGTTTACTCGATTTTATTGGCACTACAGCCTTTTATATATGTCTGTGGCGCCAAAGAGAAAGCAAGTAGCAATGCTAAGACAAGTGATCATTTTTAGCCATCCTTTATTTTTTTATATATATGGAAGATCTCCCTTAGGCCTCTGTGGCAGCCACTGAATGGTTTAAGACTGTCCTTGTTTGTGCTATCGTTAATCATCTTATATGGTTTGATAAGAAAGATTCCGACCAGAAGCTCTTTTAGGCCTCGGTTACAGCTACTGAATGGTAACTGTCATTATTTGTGTCGCGTCCATCGAAAGGTGGGTGAGAACAGAGAAAAGCTAATGGCGAAAGGGCAAGGTCATCCTTTTGCAAATGGTACACAAAAGGCTACTTGGAACGCAACATTAGTAAATGACACTTATCGCATATGTGAACAATGAATATCTAGATCAGACTGCGCATTCGCACAGTTTCATCTGGGCCTCCGTGGTTCACTTACAGAATTGTTGGATACTGCAGATTATAGCGGCTAACGAAGGTCCTGAAATTGATGCTGTTGAGCTGGGATTTTGCTGTTCCCATATGGTGTAATTGTGTGTGTGTGTGTGTGTGTTTTTTTTTTTTTTTTTTTTTTTTTTTTGTTTTTTTTAACCCTTAAAGCGCCAAGAGAACTTGCATCTGAAAATGTCGTCTGTTTATGTCGTCTGCTGAATACGCTTGCAAACTTTTCAAACCTATTTTTGCATACAGGCAAACAGTGTGGACCTAGATCAGATTGCTCCTAAAGGAGCAGTCTGATCTGGGTCCACACTGTTCGCAGAAGTGACTTTTAAAGTAACCAGCAGAAGACAAATCAGACGACAATAGTTGTGATTGGCCCTTTAAGGGTTAAGTTGGGATCAACAGGATGGTCCCTGCCTTTGCTTTTCTCATATAAGCCGGGATACAGCATTTCCTACAAGACTGCGTGTGCGCCCAACGAACACTCAGATCAGCCTGTACATCTGCGCAGTCTGATCTGAGTGTTCGCTGTCCGTCTGATGACGCTTTGAATCCTTGGCTACCCACGGGAATGCCCTCCAAAGACTGATTAATCTGCACGGATGCGCAGGGTGGTCAGAGTCTTCGCTGTATGCGGATGCAATCTTGTAAGATATGCTGTGCCACGGATCATATGTATAAATGTTCAGTACTGGCAACGGAGTCGAAAATTTTGCCTACTTGCTGAAAGATGTTCAACTCTAAAATAGTTCTACTCTAAAAGGGGTCTTCTCTAAAAGAAAAGAATTTGCTCCTTCCGGGAGCAAATTCTTTCGTTTAGAGTAGACCCCTTTTCAGAACGGGATTCATGTGCAGTTTAGCAAACAGAAGTCACAAACGTTGTCTCCCTTATAGAAGACGGTGGAAATACTACGAGTGTGCCCAGTCTCCACCTGTCGTACAATGTACATGTACATGTATGTCTGTAAACTTTTAAAAAGGAAATTGCGCATTTATTGATGATCATTCGAAGTTTCTTTGTCGTACAATGTACATGTACATGATTGTATGTCTGTAAACTTTTAAAAAGGAAATTGCGTATTTATTGATGATCATTCGAAGTTTCTTTATGATTCTGATTCACAATATATAAAATATTATTAGTTGTTGGATAAACTTAAACTAAATTATTTAAAATTTACAAAAAAGAGAAAAACACAAACACATAGCGAAAACGATAAATAATAAACAGGGCCCAGTTGTTCAACCCTTAATAAAGTTGTTAGCTAATGTGTCGTTAAAATTTCTATCTTGAAAAACATTGATTTATTTTATTTTATTTTTTATTTTTTTTATTTATTTATTTATTTATTTATTTATTTTTTTTTTTTTTTTTTTTTTTTTTTTTTTTGTTTTGCTGAAAAAAATGTGAATAGCTATTGCAAAAGCTACTCACATTTTTTGCAGCAAAAATATCAATGTATTTGAAAATACCTCAGCTACAACAGCTAACAAGTTTGCCATTAACGAGCTCGCTAAGCTAACGATGTTTTGAACAACTGGACCCAGATATTTTATCTTAGCCTATCGAAAAAGTGAACAACGAAAAAAGAATACACAGTTAAAATGTATTGTTGTATTTTCTACATTTGCATCGTATTCGGACACCAAAATGCCTTACGATACTTATTCTAAAATTTAAACAAGTCCATATTACTATCTTTGGTGTGTCTAAAATTGCTGAGTGACGAACAGTTTTGTGCGGCGTCTGATCTGGGTCTACACTGTTTGCTTAGGCCTTTCTGTCCGAATATGTAGGGTTAATAAATATCCTCTGTTGTAAAATTTACTGTCATTAGTTTCTATCGTTTATATCGTTTATATTTTTTACAGCTTGTACAATGTAATAGTAGTAGTTAATAAATAAATAAATAAATCTACTACTCCGTAGTAGTTTTATTATCATTACGAAAACACGCCTATTCAAATAAATAGAAAATTTTATCTCCAAAAACTGAAAATTTTCAGATAAAAAAAAATCAGATATTTTTCATATTTCTGCACAAAACATAGATTGTGGGTACTCGTTAGAACCGCCTCGCCGAGGCGGTTCTAATGAGTACCCTCAATCTATATTTTGGATAGAAATAAGAAAAATAATGTATACCCCTGTAAACCCCAGTTTTACTATATAAAAGTGGGGTTTAAGGGGGTCAAAATTATATAGGTAAGTTTTCGTGATGTTTATTTAAATATTTATTATCATTATTACTACTACTTCTACTATATTTCTGTTGTTTTTTTTTTTTGTTTTGTTTTTTTTATTATTATTATTATTACCATTATTATTATTACTGACAAAATTATATTTGATAAACACCATTTTGAATATAAGAAATGATACGACACTACCTGGAACAGTTTCTTATCCCCGTAACCCTGGAAAATACGATCACAGTAGCACACGTTAACTTAGTGAAGAGATTCGCTTATCTTTTTGTATTTATAGTTTTTTCAGCCTTGCGATGACAAAAACGGACCTGATGCAAATACATAAACAGCCGCACAGTCCGATTCGGTCCTTTGCTGTCTGATCAGGACCTTTATTGTCCGATTATACAAATATCGTGCAGTATACAATGCTTCAGTACATGAACAGAAAATCTCATTACAGACGGTTTAGTGTGCAGGCTGGTCTGAAGTTTTCGCTGTCCATGTCCCTTTTTACGAAGCAAAACCTTCGTAAACAACATTTAACTATTGAACCCATTTAGGTTAACCAATCAAATCTTCCGTTTAAGAAGTCGTCAGAGTGTTCTAGCTTCAGAATGAAATTTAGTGGTCACGTATTCTAAGAGCTGTTTATCATTCATGGGTGACTTTTGGGAAATAGGAAGTAGAAAATTACCATTTCTCGCCTATAAGGCAATATATAATCCAACATTTACAGAGAAATGCTCAAACCTGTGGTTTACACTTGAAATAACGCTTAAACACTCTGGGTTAAAATTTCAGCAGACGACATTTTGAACTATTTTTTTTTTTCTTATTTTTCCCAGAAAACAGAATTTGACATTGCAAGCAACTTGTCTCCAATTGTCATGCAAATTGTCTCCAATCTGTATGAAATTTCAAAACGTCGTCTGCTGAATTTGCCTAGAGTGTCGTAAAAGTTATATATTGAAACTATTTATCCTTATAACATTAATTTTCTAGCGAAAGACTGATAAAATGCTTAGAGGACTAAGCCTGCCCTGGAAAAATGCGGTTAGGCAAAATGACTGGCTCGACAAGACCTTAATACTGTTGACTGGGCCGTTAAACTCCAAACCAAAAATGACACTTTAATTCCTTACCATTCATTACGAAAGCACGCTTATTCAAATATATAGAAAATTTCACCTCTCAAAACTGAAAATTTTCAGATGAAAAACTTTGATAGTTTCCATATTTCTGCTCAAAACATAGATAAGAAAAATAATGTTTACCCTGTAAACCCCAGTCATCACGAAAATACGCCTATATAATTTTGACCCCCTTAAACCCCACTGTTATATAGTAAAACTGGGGTTTACAGGGGTATACATTATTTTTCTTATTGCTGCTCAAAACATAAATTGTGGGTACTCGTTAGAACCGCCTCGTCGAGGCGGTTCTAACGAGTGCCACAATCTATATTTTGAGAAGAAATGTGAAAAATATCAGAATTTTTTATCTGAATATTTTCCTTTTTTTGGTGGGGAAATTATTAATACTATTGAATAGGCATGTTTTCGTAATGTTTTACTGTATAAAAGTGGGGTTTAAGGGGGTCAAAATTATATTGGTATGTTTTCGTGATGAATGTTTTATATTTAAACAAATCAATTTACTATCTGTTTATATGTCTAAAAATGCTGGATTAGTGGTAAACAGTGTAGACCCTGATCAGATGCCGCGTTCTGTGGCGTCTGATCTTGGTCTTCACCGTTTACTCATACTTGTCTGTCTCAATTCTTAAGGTCAATACGGTACTTTATGGGCAAATTTAGCAGACGACATTTTTTTCTTATTTTTATTTTTTTTTTTTTTTCAGAAAAAAAAAGGATTTGACGATTTATGCAAATCGTAGACATGCATGCATGAAATGTCAAAGCCTATTTTCTGAGAAAAATAAGAAAAAAATATAAAGCCTATTTTCTGAGAAAAATAAGAAAAAAATATTTCGAAATGTCGTCTGCTGGGTTTTTCCCTTCATGCTAAGCCGTAACTATTAAATGTAGTAACAACCGGGTTTGATCACTTTCTTTGAGAATCCGGTTTGTCTTTCCTGACACTTGAAATTTGTACTGTAACTTCATAGAAAAACAATTCTGACGAGCACTCAAACCGCAATAAGAAATAAATGATCCTTTTCGCCATCACCGCCAATAAAGGTTTTGATTACCCTGCGTCCGTGCAGTCCGATCAGAGCCGCTGCTGTTCCCTCACGAAAACATATGATACTGCTGTAGAATGTAATGATGGAAAATCATGTATCTTGATCATATTAATCGTATGCACAGGCTGATCTGGGCCTTCGCTGTCCGCAAATACAAAAAGGAGTCTCAAGCCGACACTACCTCACAGAGGGTAATGTAGACTGGCTCCAGTCACCAGTGACTAAATATTTATTCTAATAATCCTGTTTGATAATCTACTAAAAAAAAAACAACAAAAAAACAAAAAAAAAAAAAAACAACAACAACAAAATAATATCGTGACTATAAAGGCTGGTCACTAGAGTGACCAGCCTTTATAGTCATGATACTATTTTGGTTTTATTATATATGTAGTTGATTATCAAGCAAGATAAAAAAAAATATTTAGTCACTGGAAACTGTAGCAGTCTACACTACCCTCTGTGAAGTACATCACAGTGAAAGTCTCCTTTTGGGCATGCGCGAACTTTGCATGCCAAGAACAATCATTGCACATTTTAGGAGCAGAGATCCCTAATCAGTAGGGTACAAAAATTAATACTTTTTTTCTTTCATCTCTAACTAATGTACATGTACAGCCCCCACAAAAGTTCCTTAACACAACGATCAGACATGTTGTTATGTTTATTTCGTGTAAACTTCATTAACAGTTGGCAAGTATTTGTTGTTCATCATGAATACATGCCTATATAATTTTGACCCCCTTAAACCCTACTTTTATATAGTAAAACTGGGGTTTACAGGGGTATACATTATTTCTGCTCAAAACATAGATTGTGGGTACACGTTAGAACCGCCTCACCGAGGCGGTTCTAACGAGTACCCACAATCTATGTTTTGAGCAGAAATATGAAAAATATCAGAGGTTTTTTATCTGAAAATTTTCATTTTTTGGTGATAAAATTTTCAGTATATTTGAATAGGCATGTTTTCGTAATGAATTGGTTTAAATTTCGAGCCGTCAGACTGATCCTGCGGCGAACCTGAATCATTTCAACAGTATTGCCAGTATAGTCACTGTTTTTTTTGTTACTATTTATGACTACTGTCAATTTTACCCCGGTAATTTCAGTAAACCAGTCATTTTAGAACTCTAGAATGGGTCAAAAGTTCGTAAAGAATGCAAGCGTTAAATTACCGTTTTATCTAAGGTAAACTATCTCACGACACAAAAATGACCTTTCGTCTTCCTGGTTCAAACTGTATTCGTGTTGATGCATACTTACGAGTTTTTTTTTCCTCATCTAAACCTGTTTTAAACAAGTGTCAATTCCCCGCTGATAAATACAAACCTACATAGCACAAATTGTAAAACAAAACAACATTTTTTCAGAACGCCATAAAATCACAGTGGATTTTAACATTTCTGTTTAAGCCTACGTTTTGCAAACAATACTTTATAAATTTCTTCTTTTTTATTTGTTCTCTCTACATATAGCAGCTGTTTAATTTGAGTTGGAGTTTTACGGCCCAGTCAACACTGTTAAGGTTATGTCGAGCCGGTCAGTTAACCTACTCACAGTTTTACCTGGGCAAGCTAAGCGGCTAACCAGTACTATGTGCATATACTTTCGCCAGTAACTGAAAACTGCCCTCTTTAAATTAGCAGAAGGGGTCTGACCGCAGAACTTTTTGCATGATCAATCTCCACGAAAGTTATGTAGTCGAGCTTGGATTCGAACTTGCGACCCCTGGATTCTCAGTCAGACATGCAACCGATTGCGCTATGGAGCCTGGGTATAGCAGTTTTGAGCGGAATTATTCTTTCACATTTAAAGAATGTGCTCCTTCCTTCTGGAGGATCAATCTTCTCAGAATACATTGCATCGGAGGATCTGTACTTTTAGAATATATTGTGAATGATCAATCCTCTCAAAATACATTGTATCAGAGGATCAGTCTTCTCAGAATACACCGCATCGGAAGATCAATCCTCTCAGAATACATAGCACTGGAGGATAACTCCCTTCAGAATACATTCCATCGGAGGCGCAATCGTCTAAAAATATATTGCATCAGAGGATCAATCCTCTAAGAATACATTACATCAGAGGATCAATATTCTCAGAAAACATGACTAAGGATCAATCCTCTCAGAATACATTGCATCGGCGGAATAATCCTCTCAAAATGCATTATATTAGAGGATCAATCCTTTCAGAATATATTGCTCTAGAGGATCAATCTTTGTGGAACTTACACTTGCCAGCTCTTTTATTCCCGTAGTCTTGTATGGCGTTAAAGCTTCTCT
This sequence comes from Anodontia alba, assembly GCA_964016985.1. NCBI lineage: Eukaryota > Metazoa > Mollusca > Bivalvia > Lucinida > Lucinidae > Anodontia > Anodontia alba. The sequence continues at coordinate 78,001,128 of OZ024826.1, forward strand.
CATATGTCGAGCTGCAAGTTATTCTGAATATCATCGACAGTGTCTAGATCCGTGTTCTTTAAGTTATGCGTGTTTACTTATTGCTAGTAGAATTGGGAGACTTGATACACGTGGTGACTTTTCGCCATTTTTGCAAGGGAGATAACTTTTGAGGCTAGCAGTTTGCCTTCCTCCACACCAAGTTCCTTTAAGAAAAAAAAACTGTCTACTCTAGAAGATTAGAGTTTGATCCTTGTGCAAATTCTTTTTTTTTCGGGTAGACCACTCACTTTTCACAAGAAAGACAAAACGTTTTAAAGAATTGTCTTCCCTTGAAAGTGCACCCTTTCCCTTTAAGTACCTATAGATCATTCTGAATATCGTTGAAAATGGCAGTGTTCTTAGAGCTATACGAGTACGACCTTTTGTAAGTAATTAAGGGGACTGGGTACACCTGATTAATTTGACGTCATTTTTCACAAGTAAGGTAATTGTTGTGACTTCTTTTTTTTTTATTCCTGCACACCATGCCTCTTCCTCTTATGGGCTTTCCTGTGTTGTCTTCAATTCTAATTTTCTTGAGGCATCCTGAGCATTCATCTTTCATATTTTAGTTGCCTATCTGTAATTAAAATCTTACTTAGAACGCACCTTGAACTATACACTTGGCACGCTGTGGGTAGCCAATAGTCCAATGCTTCTTCAGGCGGATGCGCAGACATGAAAATATGGACCATATTGAGTTTACATGTAAACAGCGACCTATCGGTGTATACATGAAAATATGGACCTGACAGAGCTTACACGTAAATATGGACATAACACGGCTTTCATTTTGATATTGTAAATTTTCCTGTTTTTGGATTGCGATGTCCCTCTTGCTACATTCTATGGTGTATATACGAGCGTATATATCTTACTAGTCAATTTGTTTTGCTGGAGCTTCTAGTCGTTGGTGACTTTGAAAATCGAAATAAATTTGAACTGCTAAACTTCTTAAGCGAGGGTACCGTTAACATAAAACATTTTTTATTTTTTATCGCCGTCATTCAGAATAAATGTCCAAATATAACGCAGGTTTGAAAACACTTTTGAAAGAAGGGTACGAACCTGACTTTTATGGGCGACTTAGCCTATAAATTCAGAAAATGTCGACAAAACATGTTTACGTAAAATTTAAAATGAGTGTCACCCGATACAAAAAAGTGTGTGTGGGGGGGGCGGGGGGGGGGTGGTTACAGCATAGATATTCTGCGGAAAACAGCATGCATGGATGTTAGTCCAATTATGGTTGATAGCTTTGTTAACCTCTTAAATTGCACGACGGTGGGTCGGTCCTCAGTTTAAATGATGTCTCTGTCCTCAGTCTGTTTCAGATGGTCGGCGCCTGACTATCAGTGTCTGCGGTCGGGCCCATCGTGCTCCTTTTTGTGGTTTTCTTCTGCCCCAGCTTCAAATCGCCATCGAGCCCTTTGCTTTGTTTCATCACAGTGGTTCTCAGGCTGGTTATATGTGTTTCACTGTGATGTTTTATAGATGAGGTAGAGAACCCCTTTGCAGACTGAACATATATTTGTTATTTGGAGCTGCATCAGAATTAAGGGCGAGATTTTGAGCAAGTAACGCCCACTTCTAATTTTCAGCCAATCAGGTTACTTGATCCAGATTGTTGCTATAAATTTGTATACTTGATGACAAACAGCGCAGATCCAGATCAGTTGGCTTCTTCAGAAGCCAACTGATCTGGATCTATACTGTTTGCAAAACAGGGTATATCCGGGTTCAGTAGGACAAGGATTAATTAATATTAATAAACGTCAAAAAGATTGCCTTGGGAAACAAAGAACACACTACAGATTAGAAAATGGGAATCTCGGTTTTATTGAGACTCTTCATAAGCAGTTATGAAGGTTGCCTCACTGCAACACTTTATACCCCACAGTAGTTTTCTTACTGGCCGTTCCAATAAACGTCAAAAAGATTGCCTTTGGAAACAAAAAAAAACACACTACGGATCAGAAAATGGGAGTCTCGGTTTTATTGAAACTCTTCATA
>OZ024826.1:78008161-78090661 GCA_964016985.1 Anodontia alba
AGCCCTGAAGAGAAAGCAGATACGAAGATGCAAACTGTAGATCCTCTTCACGAAAACATGCCTATATAATGTTGACCTCCTCAAACCCCATTTTATATAATAAAACTGGGGTTTACAGGAGTATACATTATTTTTCTTATTTTTTCTCAAAACATAGATTGTGGTACTCGTTAGAACCGCCTCGCCGAGGCGGTTCTAACGAGTACCCACAATGTATGTTTTGAGCAGAAATATAAAAAATATAATTTTTATCTGAAAAAAATCATTTTTTGGTGGCAAAATTTTCAGTATATTTGAATAGGCATGTTTTCTTAATGTGATGCGATGTCTCATTGACTCGGCCGACACATCCGGGAACTTCAATCGTTGCCAGTTGCAACTAATGACCGAGGTACAAACAGCCGCCATTACCTCTATGTTTGAATTAGGAAGTGTACATATCGCGAGTGAATATTTGTCGATTAAATGACTTTTTAAGTCTAAAATGTCGAAGTTATGCAGTACAGGAGGTCATGAGGTCAACACCATAATGACAACAGAGCAAATACATGTAATCATTTGCTGTTGTTATAAGATGAAACAATTTAATACACCATTTATTCACACCGTGTAGTTGGCAGTCACAATCTATTATAAAATTGCTTTCGATTGCCAAATCAACGATTGTTTTTGATCACCAAAATATGGTGCTTTTTTTTTTTTTTTTTTTTTTTTGGCAATCGAAAAATGGTCTTGGCATTCGATTGTTTTTTGTTCTTTTTTTTTTTTTTTTTTTTTTTTAGGTTTTTGCTTTTTTTGTATAAAAATGTATTGTCTTCAATGACCAAAGTAGTTTATTTGAAACCCAACTTGACTACATATACACAGTTAGCGAAGAACCAGGCCCCGAGATTATAAAACTGTTTTTGTGCTCGACTTAGCTGAGCATGAAATATCCTGCTGATAAATCTCAAATTACAACAACTGCAAATTAATTCGTGCCAAACATAGCTGAGCATGAAAATTTCTCTGCTAATAAATAAGAAAATGCCGATAAATTAGCAGAGAAAATTTCATGCTTAGTTGAGTACAGCACTAAAAAAGTTTTATAACCAGTCGAGGCCAGATTCTCCTGGGTATTCGCTCTATCAGATGATGACATTCTTTGTTTGCTTACAAACTTATTGGATTGTGTAGACTACGTCGATGGGCAGATAAGACCTGGGATGTATTTTCCCGCTGAATGCCCATGTGTTCATTCTTCCGTCCGTTGCAGGTAAAATGTTAAAATGGACAAACGCATAAGAATGTCCCTGATAAGTGTTAAAATTTGGTTTCCAATCCATATAACTTCAGTGTCATCAACCGATTCAAACAAAATACATTTGATGTTTTAATGACGAGTAAATACAGATTTTAAAATGATTTGTGTCGTTTCTGACTTGAGCTTCGTCCCTTTAATGTTACAATTTAAACATTAAGATTTGGTATACTCATATGAAATTAAGATTTTTACTTGTTTAAATTGTGTGTGTGTGTGTGTGTGTGTGTGTGTGTGTGTGTGTGTGTGTGTGTGTGTGTGTGTGTGTGTGTGTGTGTTATTTTATTTATTATTTTTTATTTATTTATTTATTCTTTTTTTTTTTTTGTTATCTGTTTGTTTTGTTATCTGTTTGTTTTGTTGTTATATGTTTTTGTTTGTTTGTTTTTTGTTACTGTTTGTTTGCTTGTGGTTGTTTGTACTAATTTAAATCAAATGAAATTCATACAGTAAGTTTAAATCATTAGATGGTATATTTGAAGCGTTTATCCTGTAGTATTTACATTCTCAATACGTTTACAGAAAAAACCTATAGTTAACTATAGGAACGTAATGTTGTTCATACTTCATTATTTACATTCTCAGTGCATTTACAGAATAAAAACCTATAGTTAACTATAGGGACGTAGTGTTGTTCATAATTCAATATTTACTTTCTCAGTACATTTACAAAAGAAAAAGAAAACTATAGTAAGCTTTTGGGACGTAATTTTGTTCATAAATCAATATTTACATTCTCAGTGCATTCATAGAAAAAAAAAAACTATACAGTAGAACTTCAATGGCTCAAACCACGATGGCTCGTTTACCATGGATGAGTCGAACACGTTCTTTAGTCCGCAGGGATTTCCTCCAAATACGATATACGAATAATTTAGGGACATTTTCTTCTTTTATCTTGCAAATGTATGCTGTGTGCATTCATTAGAATCGCCTCGATGAGGCGATTCTAATGAGTACACACAACATACATTTATAATATAGAACACCGAAAAATTATCCCACAATTAGCTCCATTATGCCTCCTGGTATGACACTAATAATAACCCTCCGTGGCTCGAACTACCGCTGTCTCGAACAAATTTTCATGGTCCCAAAGTTAACTACTGAGACGTAATGTTGCTCATACTTCAACATTTACAATTCTCAGTACATTTTTAGTTTCAGTTTTAGCCGTCGAACTATATTGTTTTGTCAGATAATGGATGGAAAATAATATAAACATAAGTAAGAAACGCAAAATTTTTTAACGTGCATTTAAGAAATGAAGGTGTTTTTAACGTTCATTAAAGTATGAACAACATCCAGTGTTGAAATCTTCTTTTCAGTGTCAAAAGTCATATGCAAATTGTAATATTACATTTATGACGTCCTTTTCGGCACCCGATAACCCTTTTTCGAGGGAAAATATCCTTTTTGTTGAAAATGCTATTTTCGGTGTTTAGTAGGGCCGCAACTCGGTTACACTTTTTACCCAACGCTGTAGATTTGGCGCGTTTAACTGGAGTATCCATATTCGTCCGCGGATATTGTACTCAGTATGATTAAAATCATATTTTCTTCAAAAGTTTCGAATTTTCATTGGTTTTGTTTGTTTATTCGCTATTTATAAGTATCAGAAGGTTTAAGGCTAATATGTTTGAAAGCAGAATTTAGCGTTATCAGCGTTAGCAGGGGACTATTTGTTAGGTAGTTATTAGGTTGGTGGTAACAAGAAAATGGATTGTTGACAATGTTGTATGTTAAATCTGGTGGCGGATTGCCAACCGCCCTAAAATGTAAATATAAGAAATGATAGAATACATTAGGCTATTTTAATGTCTCTGTGAGGCCCTTCGGGCATGACAGACATTAAGAAAACCTAACATTTTACATCATCCAGTGCAAGCTAAAAACCTAGGCCCAGTTGTTCAAAACTAACGACGTCGTTAGTTAACGATTCGTTAAAATTTACATTGAGTGATACGCAAATATGCTGAATTTTTTTGCTGAAAAAATGTGAGTAGCTTTTGCAGTGCAAAAGCTACTCACATTTTTTTCAGCAAAAAATATCGGAATATTGTATATTGTATATTGAATCTGCTAAAACAGTTAACGAAATGACCCTTAACGAGCTCGTTAAGCTGATGACACTTTGAACAACTGGGCCCTGAATTTCAATCCTTAAATTTAAGCGTTGCCTGCCGACGGTTCTACTTGAGGAATAGTTTTTCATTACCAGGGCATCATAATAAACGGTCCTATCATCGTCATCATCATCATCATCATCATCATATATTTATTCTATCTTTTTATTTACATTGTCCAGTGGACAAGGAAGACCGATCAGACTGTGCGAATGCACAAGCGGACCTGGCCTCTCTTAGCCGCATATGCGATTAATGCTCATATTCTCTCGCGTTTGGTTTAAACAATGTTTTATTTTTAAAGCAAATATAAAGTTACATCCATACTACAGATATGTTGAATAGGAGCTGACTGTAAGCTGTAATGCTTATGAATGTCATTCCCTAAGAACAAATTCATATACAATATAATTGAACGGCATGACTAGTTATTAATATTAGTGCACATTTTGAGAGAGAGAGAGAGAGAGAGAGAGAGAGAGAGAGAGAGAGAGAGAGAGAGAGAGAGATTCTGACTGACTGACGCCCGTGTCTTATTATATTGGGGTCAGAAGCTATGCATTAGAGACTTTATACACTGGCATATTCTCTCGCATTTTAGTCTGGGTGTGACACATATACTCTTAATAGATTAGAAAATGTCATACTTCCTGGATCAGAAGAGCAGACTTTTGATATTTTATCTAACAGATGAAAGGAGTAATGTGTCGAAATTATCTAAATCTGGTGTGAGTTTATGCAATTATTTATCTTTTATGCCCCTATGCAAATCACGTTACAAATGGCTAAGCATTACATTGGCCGTGCCATGCAAAAACGTGTCTTCGGGTATATGCGGACAGCTAAGCCCCCGATCACCCTGCGCATCCGCGCAGTCTAATCAGGGCTTTCACTGTCTGTTAGCAGAATCATTTGATACTATAGAATGTATGAAAGTAAAGTCTGGATGATACTTTGCGCATGCGCAGGATTATAGGAATAAGCGCGTTTTTAACAGCAGACTATATGAACAGATAATCTATTTTATTTCATTTTTATCGCACCTGCTTGTAGCAGGGTGCGATATAGGCGTCCGATTTTCTGTCCGTCCGTCCGTCCGTCCGTCTGTCAACATTTATGTCGACGTTCGACATTTATGTCAAAGTTAGTATTCTAATCAACTACAAGACTAAACAACCATCAAACCTTGCATGAAACATCTCCCTGACCTCCTGACTTTGCGATATAGGCGTCCGCTTTTCCATGTGTCTGTCCATTTGTCCGTCCGTCTGTCAACATTTATGTCGAAGTTCGACATTTATGTCAAAGTTAGTATTTTAATCTACTACAAAACTAAACAACCATCAAACCTTGCATGAAACATCTCCCTGACCTCCCGACTTTACGACATAGGTGCCCACTTTTCCATTCGTCTGTTTGTTCGTCCGTCCGTCTGTCCGTCTGTTAACAGTTCTGTTATGTCGAAGTTCGACATTTATGTCAAAGTTAGTATACTAATCAACTACAAGACTAAACAATCATCAAACCTTGTATGAAACATCTCTCTGACCTCCTGACTTTGCGACATAGATGCCCGCTTTTCCATTCGTCTGTCCGTTCGTCCGTCCGTCTGTCTGTTAACAGTTCTGTTATGTCGAAGTTCGACATTTACGTCAAAGTTAGTATTCTAATCAACTACAATTCTACAAGAACCATCATACCTTGCATGACACATCTCCCTAACCTCCTGACTTGGCAGGTGTATTGACCCAGTGACCTTGACCTATATTTTGCGCTCCATTGACTTTGACACAATTTACGTTGACGTTCCAGATCTTCTCAACTATAAGGCGTACAACTACCAAACCTTGCATAGTGCTTCTCCTAGATGTACTGACTTGGCAGGTACCTTGACCCGGTGACCTTGACCTATATTTTGCGCTCCAGTGACTTTGACATATTTTGCATCGACGTTCGATATCTCCTCAGCTATAAGGCCTACAACCATCAAATCTTGCAAAGTGCTTCTTCTCAACGTACTGACTTGGCAGATATCTTGACCTGGTGACCTTGACCTATATTTTGGCTGCAGTGACTTTGACATAATTTACGTCAACGTTCCAGATCTCCTCAAGTTTAAGACCTCTAGCCACCAAAACCTTGCATAGTGCTTCTCCTAGATGTACTGACTCTGCAGGTATCTTGACCCGTGACCTTGACCTATATTTTGCGCTCCAGTGCCTTTTACACATTTTACGTCAACGTTCAATATCTCCTTAACTATAAGGCCTACAACCATCAAACCTTGCATAGTGCTTCTCCTCAATGTACGGACTCCGCAGGTACCTTGACTGGGTGACCTTGACCTATATTTCGCGCTCCATTGACTTTTACACCTTTTACATCACCCTTCCATATGTCTTCAACTGTAAGGCATTCAACCACCAAACCTTATATAGCACTTCTTCTCGATGTACCGACTCGGACAGGTACCTTGACCTGGTGACCTTGACCTATATTGTGCACTCCAGTGACTTTTGACACATTGTATGTTGATGTTCGGTATCTCCTCAAATATAAGACCTACAACCACTAAACTTTGCATAGTGCTTCACCTTATTGCACTGGCTTGGCAGGTACCTTGACCCAGTGACCTTGACCTATATTTGACACATTTTGCGTTGATGTTTGATAACTCCTCAACTATAAGGCCTACAACCACCATACCTTGCATTTTGCTTCTCCTTGATGTACTGAATTAGCAGGTACCTTGATCCGTGACCTTGACCTATATTTCATGCTCCAGTAACTTACACATTTTACGTCAATGTTCCATTATCATTGGGCTGAATGATACGAAAAGTCAGTGCTGAAGATATAGCCATTAGAGGGAATGGGACTGGCCTGGAATATATGTGCCCCACTAGGCACTTTGTCTACATTTTTTTCAACCCAGTTTTCCGACTAAGCACTGCTAAGAATGAAATAAACTTATTTAATAATCACGTTCTGATTGTGGCTCCTGTGACTTTTGCCCCAGCAGGTGCGATGACGCCTTCCGCGGAATTCTTGTATTATATCAGAGTTTAACAACTTCAGCTGAGATACGGTGCAATTATTGCGCATTAGGCATTACAAGTATATTTTAAGCTTCAGCATTCATTTTTCACAGAAAATAAGACCTGGTAATTTTTATAAATGTCAGGTATTTTTTTCTGTGAAAAAGAAAGCTACTTTTGACCTTCTTCTGCTTTTATTTATAGTCACCACGCCAAGATGCAAGATTTCAACTTTGGAACCTCTCTTATGTACTTGCACAAAACAAGGCTCCGTGTCTTTGCAGTGGGCTGTTCAATGCATAAAAGGGGTTCCTAGTATGTTTTTTTACAATGTATGAAATTTCAAACACAACCGCTTAGGCAACCCCAGTCACCACCCCAAATTTCGGTCAGAAATTGTGAGATTGCTGTCTTCCTGGATCAGAAGGGCTGACTCGCTTTTTTATTTTATTTAGTTTTATTTATTCATCTTATTTTCACGCAGAATAGCTATGAAATTGACATACTTTAAGTTTATACGATTTTGCGATATGAATCATAGCGTTTATGTTCAATTCAGGTTTTACGTGACTGTGCATAAATGATGATAAAACGCAAAAAGGATTCTTCCTTGATACCATGGACCGCATCACTCAATAAAGGACTTCAATGCGCAAGCGAACAGCAAATGCCCGTATCAGACTGTGTAGATGCGCAGTCTGATCCGGGCCTTTGCTGCTCGCTAACTAGCGAATTTTGTACTCTGTTCACTGTACTGGCAAAAACTGCGAAGAACCAGATCAGACAACGCGGATGTGGGCATTGTCCTCCCTCCACCCATCGCCTACGAATGCTTTCAGACCCTTTTACGTGACAGGTTCCATCCGTGAAGTTACATAACCATTGGCTGACACCGTGAAAATGGATCTGATGTAATTGTCAGATAGGAAAAAATGCCAGACATTACAAAAACATGCCTATTCAAATATATTGAAAAATTTACCACCAAAAAAATGAAAATTTTCAGATAAAAAAATCCTATATTTTACATATTTCTGATCAAAAACATAGATTGTGGGTACTCGTTAGAACCGCCTCGATAAGGCGGTTCTAACGAGTACCCACAATCTATGTTTTGGGCAGAAATAAGAAAAATAATGTATACCCCTGTAAACCCCAGTTTTACTATATAAAAGTGGGGTTTAAGGGGGTCAAAATTATATAGCCATGTTTTCGTGATGTAAATCCACGCACCACTGAATTCTGCGCTTAGCCTTCCTGTCAGACCAGCTGGTGACCACGACATTGTGTACGAAACGTGACAATCCTGTCAAAAGAGCTGGTGCTGGCGAATCTCGTATATTCCATCACGAAAACATACCTATATAATTTTGACCCCCTTAAACCCCACTTTTATATAGTAAAACTGGGGTTTACAGGGGTATACATTTTTTTCTTATTTCTGCTCAAAAACATAGATTGTGGTACTCGTTAGAACCGCCTCGACGAGGCGGTTCTAACGAGTACCCACAATCTATGATTTGAGCAGAAATATGAAAAATATCAAGAATTTTTCTCTAAAACCTTTCAGGTTTTTGGTGGTGACATTTTCAATATACTTGAATAGGCGTGTTTTCGTTATGGCTCTTCGCTTACAACCGTGGACCATTTTCTCATGCTGCAGCTCTCATCAGATTAAAAGGGACCTTTTGAGGATGTATGTGACACCACTGTTTATCCAATTTATCACCGAATTGCGCAGTAGCATTAACGTCTATATCATGCTGGGTAAAATATCAGTAGACGAAATTTTGATTTTTTGTGTGTGTGTGTGTGTGTGTGTGTGTGTGTGTGTGTGTGTGTGTGTGTGTGTGTGTGTGTGTGTGTGTGTGTGTGTGTTCAGAAAATAGGGTTTGGTATTTCATGTAAATTGTCTCTGATAAGATGATAACTTGCTCACTATCAGTTATTTAATCGGGGTCTACACTGTTTACTCTGTTTTCTCGGGCAGTTCTGTTCGCATATCCAGGACAGCACAGTGTTAGTTCGAATTATTTTTGACCTAACAGATTTTTTGACGCAGAGCTTCCTGGTACATTAACCTATTTAAGCCTGGCGTCCCATAAAAGGGACATTGGCAAACAGTGTAGACCCAGATCAGACGCCGCAGAATGCGGCGTCTGATCAAGGTCTACACTGTTGGCATTAAGTTCAGAAATTTCTACAAAACATGATAATGATAATAATTAACCAGACACCCCTTATATAAGAAATGAACTTGCCCAAAGAGTTAAAGAAGAGGACTCCACTCGGCATAATTGGGTTAACGCTAAGCACTCTGGGTGAAATTTCAACAGACGAGATTGTGAAATTTTCTTATTTTTTATTCTCCAGAAGATAGGCTATGACACTTCATGCAAATTGGGGACAATTTGCATGAAATGTTCAAGCATATTTTCTGGTAAAAATAAGAAAAATATCGTTAATTTATCGTCAGTTGAATTAGTCCAGAGATTGGTAATGGTTAACAGCGTCTCTGAACACCCTTCCTTGAACCATAGTTTACCTAACGACTATCTCTCTATTTGATGGGCGAGGTCACGATCTCTGTTTTGCTGTACCCAGTAAAGACACACATTCCACAACGCTGTAATATTCACCGGTGTGTTGACGCCGCTGCGATGATGATGATGATGATGATGATGCTTTTTTGTTGTTGTTGTTTTAATTGTTGATGATAATGATGACGATGATGATGATGAGGTTATTGTTCCTTTACGTTCTTCTTCTTCTTCTTCTTAGAATTTCTTCTTCCTCTTTTTCTTGTTTTTCTTTGCTGTTGATGCTGCTGCTGCTGTCGTCGTCGTCGTCATTGTCGTCGTCGTTGTCATGAGAATGTAAAGTATATAGCATCAAACTGTTAAATTTCCAGACTTGTTCGCTGCGTTTGTTTATATCGGAGTGCCAAGAAGCTTAAAATAGTCCGAACAAACCTGTTTATTTTTGCCTGCTACCAGTAGATAAGATACGTGTTGTCAATTAGTATGCCTCATTTAAGAATCTTCAGACTTGTGAAAATAGACATGGCTATGTACCGTATTTAACCTAAGTTATGGCACAGTCAGGCTTGGGCAAACACAGAGTAGACTCAGATCAGACGACGCAGAACGCGGCGTCTGATCAATGTAGACACTGTTTGTCATTCATCCTGCTGTTTTTTTACTTTGCTTTGCTTGCTTCTTTGAAACCGAACAGTTTACAATCGAGCCATAGTATACAAACTCCAAAATTTCCTTAAGGTAGTTGTCCACGTGATTTTTATGCAAATTGTAATCAAACCGCACGTTAGACGAAATCCAGGTATCAGTTATTTATAGACGCGCTCTGACGTCAGAGTGCTGTAAATAGGCAGTTATCTGTAAAACCTGAACTGGGACATTTGAGAAATTGGCAAACAGTGCAGACCTAGATCAGACGCCGCAGAACGCAGCGTCTGATCATGATCTGCACTATTTGCTTTGCTTAAACTACAGGAAGTTAAGGGTTACATGAAACAATCGTAAGTCACCGTTCTCACTCTATTCTCAGAGACAATTGACTCATCAGTGCTATCAGTACTTTGATTTCGGTATGGAAATACCTGTTTTTTTTAAAGGCATTTCATGATGCAATGTATATTATGAAGTGACAGTAAAAATGAAATTCGTACTATATTGTTTAGTCGTGTAGTGTAGTGTCCACGCAATGTCAACACGGAATGGATGGCTGTGGTATTTACTCTAAATATTGGGACACCTTAACTTCTTACCATATTTGCCCTAACATTTGCACAAGTCTATTATACTTTACTACCTGTTAATATGTTTAAAAACTAAATGACGCGTAGTAAACAGTGTACTCCTCTGTAAACTTTTGTTGTTGTTGTTTGTTTTCTTTTTTGTGCTCCTGTTTTTGTTGTTGTTGTTATTTGTTTGCCCAAACGCAATTGAACCATAACTTTTAAATTTATATGTGAGCAACACAGTTACATAAGATCCCTTGCTTTTATTCTGTATGAAAATGATACCATTTTGAGTGAGATGCACGTTGACTTTTAAACTTATTTTAAACGCACAATAGGAAAATATGTCTCTGGAGAATATGCGGACATCAAAGGTCCAGATCAGCCTGCGCATGCGCGCAGTCTGATCAGGCCCTGTGCTGTCCGCCCACAGAATTATTGGTTATAGCAAAATATATGTGATGTAGCTGATCAGACTGTGTTTGCCTCTTGTGCTCCGAAATCCCTCTTTTCTTGCTCCTTAACCCTCTTTTCTCGTACCACAGCTCCATTAACATATTTTATCCCGCTTGGTTGATAAGAGAAAAGCCATCATATGATTTCTGTTGTAGTAGATGCATTTCTTTTAATGCTTAGCATGCTGGTAAAATTTTCAGCAGACGACATATTGAAATAATTTTATTTTATTTCACAGGAAGTAGAACTTGACGTTTCATGCAAACTGTCTCTAAAGAAGACGATTTGCATGAAATTTCAAATCCTCTTTTCTGGGAAAATTTAGAAAAAATACCATCCAATTGTCGTCTGCTGAATAAGTCCATAGAGTGGTAAAGGTTAAAGTAAACTATTTCGAAAAGCTTCTGTTTGATCCTAAAATGTTTGTGAATTACTATTTATTTATTTAATTATTTTCTGGCTTCGTTTCTTTTATTTATTTATTATTATTATTATTATTTTATGTACATGTACCAGTAAATAAATGAGCCGAGCTGGTTAACTACCACCTCTTAAAAAAGCTGAAAACTTATATAGATCCTTTCCCTCGGGCCAATATGACTTTCCAGGACCAATATGACTTAGAGGCACACCTCGACTATATAATAACCTCTAAATATTACCCCCACAAGTAATATTACACTCTGACGTCGCTTAGGTGCACATGTAAGCGCATTCCACGTGCAGGGTAATATTCTATCAGGTTTCCCTGCAATATTACCCTCGCAAGTAATATTTGACTCTAACGACACCATTGCTGTCAGTGCGGCTGCAATTACAAGAATTCGGTATTATAACAAAATTGTTGCCTTTGTACGGGGGTAAAATGAGGATTTGTTCTCTCTAGACATTCCCGAGGGCTTCATTACCTGCCTCGGATAAACAAATCGTCATAAATGAATATATTGATTTGTGACTTGATGTAAGACATAAGATCTTTGTAATCCAGAAAAAGCGGGCCTATTAGCTAGAAGTAGACGCTTGTCAATGCCCCTTTAGGGGATGATAGGCATAAATGTGTCAAACTTTCGTTAAATTCGAATAAAGTAAATACGAGGGTCCTGCAAAAAGTTTTGTTACTGGGTTCGGATTACTTCAGTGCTACGTTTTAACAAACATACTTTTATTACAAACCTTCAAAATATTCCCTCTTTACTGAAACACATTTTTGTAACCTTTTACCCAGTCGCGAAAAGCATATAAATAGTCTTCTTTTGGTATCTGTTGGAGACACTGATAAATAGCGCTGCCAAGAGTACTTCTAGACGTATACTTATTTCAAGAAGCATTTTCTTAAGCCTTGGAAATAAAAAGAAGTCACAGGGACTCAGGTCAGGTGAATAAGGTGGATGGTTTAAAACTTTTACCTTTTCAGAAGCCAAAAAAGACTTAACAACCTCACACTTATGAAAGGAGGCGTTGTTATGTAAAAGGTGGACTCCTGTCCATTCTTTGCTTGGTCGTTTCTTATTGTAAAACTCTTTCACTTTCTTCAGTATTGAATTCTTGTAGAATCGGCCAGTGACTGTATGACCAGATGGACAAGGCACTTGAACGACTGGCCCACTTGAATTAAAGAAAATTGCGTGCAACATCTTTTTCGAACTTATGGTTCTCTTGGCAATACATGGGCGTTTTTTTTATCTTTTCGCTTCCATTGCTTATTATCAGCCCTTTTTTGTGGCTCAAACATATGCACCCAGGTTTCATCACCTGTTAGCAAGTTAGAAATAACCCGACTATTACAGCCTTTGTATGTTTTCAGAAGTTCCCGGGCTCATTTAAGGTGTTGTATCTTTTGCTCCTCAGTGAGCAAATGAGGTACACACTAGCGCAAATCTTTCTCAGGTCAAAACGCTTTTTCAGAATTGTTTGCACACTGCCTTCTGATATGCCAGTACAACTAGCAATATCTTTGACAGGCAATCGCGCATCCTGTTCGACCACAATCTTTACAGCAGCGATGTTAGCCTTGGTAACAGAGGTTTTAGGCCTTCCAGGACGGGTATCATCTTCAACAGAAACTTTCCCAGCTTCAAAAGCTTTAACCCTCCTAAAAACTGTGCGCATTGAAATGGTCTGAGGTCCATATATACCACACAATTCATTAAATATCTGCTTTGAATCTGTATTAAGCCTAATGCGGCATTTAATATAGCTACGAATTTCAGTCTTCTGGTCCATGTTCCAATGTAACGAGTAAATTGGTCAGTGTATATGACTACATCTATTTCAATTTGAAATAACTCGGTCAGTTGGAAAGCAATTTGCACGAAATAAACGGGTATCGTTAGCTATTCAACACACCATTCAAGTGCAGTGAAGCATTTTAAGATATACCTGGGATAAAACTAAGAAAGCCTATTAGTGACAGAACTTTTTGCACGATCCTCGTACCTCATAGTATAGTTTACGCAGCTGGTGGATAAGAATCACCATTATTATACTTATTAGGATTTTCCTTTGCGGTCATTTATTTTACTTTATTTATCTTCCTTGTTTGTTTAACGTCTTTATAAGATAATTTTCAAAAAGTGGAAAATTCCTCTAAGCCTGTGAAGATTTCACCCCGGGATGACCCTTTGAGAAAATCAAACACAAATCAAACCCAAAGTTTACGACGGAAAGAAATACTACGATAAACGTAAATATAACTTTCTTTTCAGGAAGTCTTTCTCAATTTACGTTATCAGAACTCTCTCTCTGTCTGATTCTCTGTCGATCTGTCCGTCTCTCTCACTCTCTCTCTCTCTCTGTCTCTCATATGAATGAAAACACCACCATAATAATATATATACACGTAGTACTTTTATCATAATTGTTATTATTATTACTATTATTATAACTACCATAATTATTATTATTATTAGTAGTAGTAGTAGTAGTAGTAGTATTATATTTGACTGTCGGATTAAAGGTCACTGGTTTCCAGTATCATAACATCAAACAGTTGTAACAAGATATCTCATTTGCGTATTTATGCCTATATTGTTATCATCATCATCATCATCATCATCATCATCAACAACAACAAAAACAGACATAGTTCTGTCATTCGATAGGTGGGGGAAGGTGGCCTGCCAATATTTCTTTCCGCTTCTAGCCTAACATTCACTTTTCTCCATTTAGACTGGCTCCAGTCTCCAGTGACTAAATATTTGTTCTTATTATTCTTTTTTTATTATCAACTACAAAAAAAACAACGAAATAATATCATGAATATAAAGGCTGGTCACTCTAGTGACCAGCCTTTATAGTCATGCTATTAATTTGGTTTTATTTTAGTGGATTATCAAACAGGATTATAAAAATAAATATTTAGTCACTGGAGATTGGAGCCAGTCTATTTCCCCCTCACTTTCCTCTATTCTTCTCTTCTCCACTAGCGCTTCTGTCCCTTTTCTCCCTTTCTCTGGAAGACAAAACAAAATGACCCACAGGGGTTGACGTGTCATTGAAATAACTCAAACTGCGGATCTTTCTGGGGATTTACCACGAGCCTGTAATTTAGGCCAACACATGAAAAAGGCCGTTATGCCATGTGTGGACAACGTCGTTCGTGATCTGTCTTTGTTGCCCGCTGACAATATCAGTGGAAACTGTAAAGTAGAGAAGACGGACGCCCAGGCTGATCAGGGCCTCTATGTTTTTATATGGCATAAAGACGCCATTTCGCACGTTACGTTACTGTATATTCTTCTGTCATTCAATACATTTGTTTTTCAATCTATACAACCTTTAGCCTGAACATGATGTCGACTCTCGTTATCTCGACTTCACTTATTTCGAATAGCCAATTATCCCGAAGTGAAAATCCGGTCCCTGTTTAACATGGAAATCTAACAACTGGTATCAAAATAGTGTGGAAAAGATAAGAAATTTCTGTTTTCCCACAATATTTATATTTCCTAACTTCAGGAGTCAAATTACATATTCATTTGTAAAATGTGGTTGTTCGATTTAGTTTTTCCTCAATTCTGCAAATCTGATCGATATGTCGAGGTACGGATATCTCGAAGTATTTCAGAGAATTCCTCGGACTTCGAGATAATGAGAGTCGACTGTAATTACATGTAGAACTGAATAACTCGGGCAGAATTTAGCCGTGCTATGTGAAAATATATTTACGAAATATATGGAGACAAAAAGGCCCCGATCAGCCTGTGTGATACCCAGATGAACCGCATCGAGATAAAACGTACCTTCTGACACGTGTGCTCAACGAAGACTCAAATGAGCCAGCGCATGCGCACAATCTGATCAGCCTTCTTTCTCCGAGACTACATCCTTGGCTATTCAAAATGTGCCCAGTGAAGATTCTGATCAGCCTGCGCGAAGGCGCAGGCTGATCTGAATCTTCGCTGGGCGCTTATGTCCGAATGCACGTTTTCTGACGTTGCGGCGTAGATAAGACGTGTCTGATAAGGGTCTATAATGTCTGGTTTAGACCCATCAGCAGGTACTTAGTAAACTGGACTGGTTATGGACAAGTACGATAAAGAAATACATTGTAATGCGCCCAACTACTTAGGGAAAAAGGTTTGTTGTAGTGTACCAATCACTGACACATGTAAGACACAGTTTGATTGGCGAATGAAGAAAATAAGAAAATAACCAACTAAACATTAATTTGTGTTGAGGGTTTACGGCCCAGTCAACCCAATGGGGTCATGTCGATCGCGGTCAGTTTACCTAGCCACTCGTTTGCTGGGCAGGCATAGTCCTCTAAGCGGTTAACCAGTATTGTGCACATTCTTTCGCCAGAAACTGACAACTGCCCTTCTTGAATCAGCGGAAGGGAGAGAATGACGGCAGAAAATATTTCATGATCAATCTCAACGAAAGAACTAACTAAACATTAATGATTTTGAGAGTGCATAACTTACGATTTCAAGCCTTTGTTTTTAAATCATTTTTAACCATATGAGGATCAAAGTGATAAAAAGTACCTTCTGGCATGTGTGCCCAACGAAGACTCAAATCAGCCTGCGCATCCGTACAGACTAATCAGGATCTTTGTTGTCCGCTTGAACAAACTTTGCATCCTTGCCGATTCAAAATGCACCCAGTGGAGATTCCGATCAGACTGCGCGAATGCGCAGGCTGATCTGAATCTTCGCTGGGTGAACATGTTAGAAGGTACGTTTTCTGACATTGCGGCTCATCTGTCTGACACAAAGACGCAAATGTCCATAGGTACGTTTTCTGACATTGCGGTTTGTATATACTTAACCAAAAATGAAACGATCGTTAAAAATAAACATTTACTTTCAATTTTGAATGGTTTGTATTTTATGCGACGTGTATTATATTCTTTGTACTGAAGTTGATTGTAGACTTAAAATGTTTAGTCAGCCATGCAATTCTTCGGATGAAATTGGATTTCAATGTTCGAAATATCCGTAGTTTTAACAACAACAGAATATATAAACAACATATGAAGTATTTTATTTTATTTGCCAAGTAGTCAACTCTCTTTATATGGACACTTGATACAACGACAAATTTCGTTATAATAATAATTTGACTGGCACGAGACTTTCGCGCAAGAAACGGCAATTGAGAAGAATTTATTCAAGACTATTATGTTAAATACTTCAGGAAACATGTGTGGGTATATTTGCCAGAGTTGTCTCATTGAGGCGATTCTAACAAATATCCCAAACATATGTTTTTTAAGCTAAAGTTAATAATAGGCCTTTCCAACTTATCATTCTGCTGCGTTGAAAGATTCTTCACAACAGCACAATCATTTTAACAGCAACATCTCTAGGAACAAATGTTATCGTTTCTCTCTCTCTCTCTCTCTCTCTCTCTCTGTGTGCATATTTACAGACACTCATGAGTTATACAGATCACAAAAAATAAAATGACTAGAATGGGCATTACAGGCAGTCCTCTTTATACCGATACTCGATACAACGACACAATTCATTATAATTACAATTTGACTGTCACGAAACCTTCGCTTAAGAGGTAACAATTAGTCACACATTATGCAAGAATATTGAATTTAATACTTTAAAGAAACATATGTTTTGGATATTTGCTAGAATCGCCTCAGGCGATTCTAACAAATTCCAAAACGTATTTTCTATGAGGAAATAAGAACAAAACAAGACATTTATTACATATCAGTCTGATTATTAAGTATTCTGTACAACAGCGAATTCATTTTAATGACAACGTCTTTGGGAATAAATGCTGTCGTTGTATCAAGGGTTCACTGTTATTCAAAGGAGGCAGCTCTGTCAGCATTATTTTTGTCTCCCTTCCAATGATAGACCTCCCTTGGTAATACATTCTTTCCTTTTAGAGAAAAAGCCTTTTCCAAAATGGCTTTGCGTGCAGGATAGCTTGCAGGAAGTCTTCCTTGTCATGAATCGCGGAAACCATTACGAAATCACGCCTATTCAAATATATTGAAAACACCACCAAAAACTGAAAGTTTTTAGATAAAAATTCTGATATTTTTCATATTTCTGCTCAAAATATAGATTGTGGTACTCGTTAGAACCGCCTCGGCGAGGCGGTTCTAACGAGTACCCACAATCTTTGTTTTTGAGCAGAAATAAGAAAGATGGTGTATACCCCTGTAAACTCCAGTTTTACTATATAAAAGTAGTTTTTAAGGGGGTCAAAATTATATAGGCGTGTTTTCGTGACGTGTATCAAGTGTATATACATGTACATTGTAGTCTTCATTTGACCACAGAGGCGAATTCAGAGGGGCTGGGGGTTTAATCGAACCCCACTTTGACCCAATATTTCATTTTCCTTGGAAATTTTGGATAAACTTGATAAAATTTTGATACTGTATTTACCGTAAATAGTCACTCTCCTTACACTTTATCATATACTTCTCTTAAGCAAGTTCATTTTACTACCTATAGAGATGTGTGAAATTGTGTGATAAGCGGCAATCAGTGTAGATCCTGATCAGTCGCCACGTCCTGCGGCGTCTGATTTTGGTCTACGCTGTTTGCTCAGGCCTGACTTTCCGAATACGTAGAGTAATTACAGTAATTTGACAAAATCTAAGCCCCTCAGAAATCATCCTGGATCCGCCCATGGACCAATTAAAAAATCTTCACACATGACATGAATAAAATATTTTCTGTTTTAGGTCTCTTCATGCTGGACAGTTGTTTTTCTACTCCTGTTGAACACTTTATATTAATTCAGAAATCAAGTTGCCCTACTTAATAATCAACCGTGACTGGAGGCAATGTACTTATGACATGTACGCCCAGCAAAGACTCAGCAAAGACTTTTAAAATTAGGGACCATTTACCAAAAAAGGGATAACAAAGACATAAATGATAATAGGAGACTCGGTTTTATTAGGTGTGTGTGTGAGGTAATATGAAAAATCTCCTACACTTGCTAGCTTAAAGTTGAGTGATATTCTACAGACGAAATTCACTGGCTCGAGCAACTTTAGGGCCACGGAAGTTTGTTCAAGGGTTCATCATAGCGCCATGTCAGGGTGGTGGTGGGGGAGGGGGGCAAATGTGGATAATTTAGGAATGACTGTGATTTTCTATAAAATAATGGCATGTTGAGCGTAACTCATAATACACATTTTCATCATACATGTACAATAAGAAAGCTTCCCTTAAATATTTCTAAACATTTGTTTTCTTAAGCTATCGGAAGAAATTTCTTGGGACCCAAAAAACGAGTTCGAATCAGCCATGGTAAACGAACCATCGATATTCGAGTCATCCAAGCTAGCATTCTTTATAAATCTATAGCGGGCTGTTATCGGCCTGTCAGCTACTCTGACGGGTTGATAACGGTCCGCTATAGATTTGTAAAGAATGCTAACTGGGATTGAATTTTTTCTGTATTTTCTGATTAATCCAATCGAGCTCAATGATCCCAGTCACTTCAATAAAGTATAGAGAGACGTTTTACGACCTGCACACAGAACTTAACGACAGGTGTAGTGAAAATAAATAAATTCTGAAACTGGGGTCATTTAGACGTAAAAAAGCACGTTTAATACAGTAAAATGTCAATGACTCGAGGGCTCGTTTACCGTGGCTGATACAAACTTGTTTTTCAGTCCCTAGGAAATTCTTCCAATAGCCCAAGAAAATGAATGTGTTCGGATATTTTAGGGAAATTTTCTTATTCTATAATAAAATGTTAATTGTATGTACACATTAGAACCTCCTCATCGAGGTGATTCAAATGAGTACACACAACATACCATTACTTTATAGAAGATCGAAAAGACATTCCTAAATTATCCCCATTTGCCTCCTGACCTGTGCTATGATTAACCCTCAGTGGCTCAAACTACCCATGTCTACAACAACTTTCCATGGTCCCAAAGATGTTCGAGCCATTGAAGTTCGACTGCAAATAAACGAAAGTAGCCGACTCGGTTTTGAGTCATAAGTGCATCAATGCTCATGCCTCCTATCCCATGAGTGAGCCATATTCTCTTTTCTAATAAATTAGTGATCCTAAAGGGCGGGAAAACATAAACTTAAATGAATCTACCCCCCCTCCCCCCCCACCCCTGCACAGCACATAACACCAGCTGTAGTTTTGGCTAGCCAAGGTTGCAAAGTTATTTCATGCGGACAACGAAGACTAAAACCGTGCGGATGCGTAGACTTATTTGAATCTTCGTTGGGCGCACATGTAAGTAGGTACGTTTTTTTTTTTATTATTATTGGTTTTTTCTTCACGTTGCGGCGCAAAGAAATCTAGAAAGGTTTTCTTTGGAAGCAAAAGAAACTACACATCCCATAAACGAAAATAACAGACTCGGTTTTATTTTATTGTGTCTGTTCATGAACAGTAATGTAATATGCATCTCTGATTACGCCTCCTAGTCATTGAGTTTCTAATACAGTCGAACCTCAATAGCTCGAACACCAATGGCTCGTTAACCATGGCTAGTTCGAACTTGTTTTTGAGTCCTACGAAATTCTTCAGATAGCTCAAGAAAACAAATATTATTGCTTATTTTATTATGAAATTTTATGTTGTGTGTATTCATTAGAATCGCCTCATCGGGGTGATTCTAATGAGTATACTCAACATACTATTATTGTGTAGAAAATCGAAAATATTTCCCTAAATGATTGCCATTTGCTTCCTGAACTGGCGCCATGATAAACCCTCAGTGGCTCGAACTACCCATATCTCGAACAATTTCCATGGTCCCAGAGATGTTCGAGCTATTGAAGCTCGACTGTAAATACAAATGAGTCCAGTGACCCCAAAGGTTGCACAGGCTGTTACGAGTCTTCGCAGGGCGTACATGTCGCGAGGTACATTTTCTCAAATAGATGCTTATTTTATGAAACATCACACATTACTACGCAATCGGCAAAACACGTAGGATTCCTTAATTTATATCAAAGATTTGATTTGAAGTGATCGGAACGTCACCGATCTCATACGAAGCATGCCGATTGTCATAATATCACGCCGATTTCTACAAAACTGACGCAGGCAACTTTATGGTTTGTAAAAGAAGTTTTAATGCTAAAGGCTGACAAGTTATTTGGTGTATACACAACCTTTTACCATTAGGTTTCCATTTTTGAAGTCATATAATGCAGGCCAAACGAAGAAGTCGATTTTCTTTGACTTAGACTGGTCACAAGACCACCATAACTTGTGTAATGCCTCATCAAAATCTGTTCCCGCCACTGAGAGAATCATTGGTGTGTTCTGAATGGTCATTTGCCACGTAATGCGCGCGCACTGCTCCATATATCTTGCAAGTGTTTTGTTATTCAGTTTTTCTTTGAACGAAGGTGGTAGATCTTCACTAAGAATCATTTGCCGGCAATCCTGAAAGAAACAGAAGGTAACAGATTTTAAACAACTGGCATTCTACTTAATTTATATCGGACCGTTATCGCTCGACAGGATTGTTGTCCATACTTGATGATACAGATTTAAAACAAGTCTCCCAGCCAGCATTCCACCTAATAGGATCGTTATGGGGTCTTCACGGATCCTGAAACAAACAGATTTAAAACAATTAACATTCTACTATCGGAGAGTTATCGGCGCGATAGGAGATATGTCGATAACAGTCCAATAAAAAGGATAAAAAACTCTCCAAGCTAGCATTCTACTTAAATCTATATTGGACCGCTATAGGGCCGACAAAAATCCTGAAAGAAACAGAACATAAAAGATTTAAAACAACCCTCTCAGCTAGCATTCTACTAAAATCTATATTGGATCGTTATCGACCCGACTTGGTATCCTGTCCGGCCGATAAAGGTCGGATATACGGCAGTATAATGAAACACTTAAAACAACTCAACCAGCTAGCAATCCACTTAAATCTATTTTGGACCGTTTTCGGCCTGACATGACATGAGTCCGATATACATGTGTACATTTAAAACAACTCTCCCAGCTAGCATTTCACTAAAATGTATATCGGACCGCTATCGACCTGACATGATTCCTGTCAGGTCGGTCCATAACGGTCCGATATAGATTTAAAACAACTCTACCAGCCCGCGTTCAACTGTGTAGCGGCGGTAGAACGTCTCCCCGTACATCACCATAATGCAGATTATATTTCATTTCCTTTGGGATCATTGGGCCCATTGTGGTGTATTTGAAAATGGAGTTCTGCTCATGCACACCTGGTAATCTCGTAAGGGATAGCCGCTGGTTATGCACTCAAAATCTTAATCGAACTTCCGGCCATGACTTACGAGACATCCAAATGCCAACAAGCGAATAAATTCTCCTGATTTATTGATTTTTAGTAAATTTCATAGACATATTTTGAAAAATCGGACAATGCTAGTCCCAACAACTTTCATTTCTGCGTCGGAAAAGATAGGTGTGGGCTTGAAAAAAACAAGCGGCTAATTTTTATTTCAATTTCACCCGGAGTAGAGTTGTCCAATATTCCTTTTTGACTTTTTTACCAGTGCAAAATGAAGGTATTTTCAGGTCTCTTGGCTACGAAATACTTATTTAACATATCAAATAAGATGTACTGTAACCCACGTCCACTTTGAAATACACAAGATGCTAAATTTCCCAAGCATTTGTTCCGGGGACTGAAATATTTGTGCCGAATATGACTTACGAGGGGCATTAACCCTTACAGGGACATTACGAAAACACGCCTATTCAAATATATAGAAAGTTTCACCTCCAAAAACTGAAGATTTTCAGATAAAAAGCTATGATATTTTTCACATTTCTGCTCAAAACATAGATTGTGGGTACTAGTTAGAACCGCCTCGCCGAGGCGGTTCTAACGAGTACCCATCATCTATGTTTTTGAGCAGAAATAAGAAAAATAATGTATACCCTTGTAAACCCCAGTTTTACTATATAAAAGTGGGGTTTCAGGGGGGTCAATATTATATAGGCATGTTTTCGTGATGACAAGACAGCCTATACATCACAAAGCGACTTTTACGGCAGCATAATGAAACAGCATAATGAAACACTTATACGATTTTGCTCAATTGAGAGCTTCAAATATATGCAAACGTAGCATATCAAAACCCTGTTGACACATGCTGTCTCATTTGCAAAAACCTTTCATGGAGTTTGATTGTTTATATGTAAATGGAATGTTTTGAAACTGGTTTGGTCTAAAATCTGCATGTTTTTAAATGCGGGGCATTCTGATAATGACTAATGTTCCCATAAGAGACAATCAGGCCTTATAATCAGACACCTGGGGTTAATGCCCCCATAAGGGGTAGTCGGCCTCATAAGTCATATTCGGCATAAATATTTCAGTCCCCGGAACAAAGGTTGGGAAATTTAGCATCTTATGTATTTCAACGTAGACGTAGGTTGCAGTAAGTCTTGTTTGATATGTTGAATAAGTATTCATAGTTCAGATAGCTGAAAATACCTTCATATTGCACTGGAAAAGATGTCCAATACAGGAATACCGGACTATCCATCTCCGAGTGAAATTAGCCTGAGGCTCTTGTTTTTCCAAGCCCACATCTATCTTTTCCGACGTAGAAATGAAAATTGCTGGGAATAGCATTGTCCCATTTTTCAAAATATGTCTATGAAATCGACGAAAATTCAATAAATCAGGAGAACTTACCCGTTTGTTGACATCTAGATGCCTTGTAAGTCATGGCCGGAAGTTCGCGTAAAGATTTTGAGTACATAACCAGCGGCTATCTCTTATGAGATCACCAGGTGTGTCACGTATACGCTAGAGGGAGTAAGTAGTGTTGCAAACTTCATTATTGCTTATGAACAGTCTTAATAAAACCGAGACTCTCGTTTTCTAAAATATAGTGCGTTCTTTGTTTCCAAAGACAATCTTCTTGACGTTTATCAAATGTATATCGGGTCGTTATCGGTCCGATAGGATTCCTGTGGGGCCGATAACAGTCCGAGATAGATTTAAGTTGAATGCTAAACGGCCTGTTTTCATTTCATTAAGACATACCATTAGGCTTCACAAAACAACATAATATAATTAAAACAGTAAAGGAACGGTCTTATAACTTTGACATCCATAAGCATTTTGACTATTTAATCAAGGCTTCATGACATCATAAAGCTTCATTTAATATTAAAAAATAACGGCACCATAAATGCAATTTTGAAATCTTCAAACCTCGATAACTTTTTCTTGACATTCTTTGTCAAGTGTATTTTACTCTGAGCCGCAGACGTACATTTGGACATATGCTGGTCAAGCGAAGATTCAGGTTCGCACAGTCTGATCAGAATCTTTAATAAACAAATTTTGGATAGCCAAGGATGCAAAATTTCTTCATGCTAACAATGAAATGAGCACGTGCCTTCTTACATGTGAACGAAGAAAGTTTTTTTTTTCTGCGAAGTCTGTGCAGAGTCTACTTTGTCTGAAGAAACTCTGCATCATTGGCGATCCAAAATATATGCATTAAAGATTAAGATCAGACTGCACAAATCTGAAACTTCCTCGGCATCCATGTCCAAAGTTACGTTTTATGTCGTTGCGGCTAATTTATATCTTTATTCGGTACAGTTAAATACCATGGTTTCTGAACGATACTTGTAATCTCATTTGAACCTACTTTTGTCTGGAAAATGATTGATATAATACGTCTAGACTTGGAAAAACAAGGCAGTGTTATCATCAATAAACAATTGTCCACTTTATATGAAATCCAGGGCAAGTCTAGTGTGCGCATGCATACATAATATGCATAAATGGCATGCAAAACAAGTGACCCCATCGTATCGCTGTATCATTAAAATCAGCGTCCATAAAGGAAACACCCAAAGTGGAACTACAAAGTGGCTGCTTTAGGATAGACTTAATCAATATGGCTGTTAATGTCTATCACTCTGCACTCTGCGTTTGTAGTTTGTGTCAAAACGTAACTATGTGGATACCAGGAAACCCCACAATCATATGGATACAAGCCTTCTCAAGGCATCGACTAACGGCACGAAACGACATCATCGAATCGCACTTTTACGAAAATAGATCTAACACATGTAAAGTTCTTCAAGAGAAAGATATCTAACAAGAATTCCGCAGAAGTCGATGTCACACCTGCACTGGAGCGTGAAATCTAGGTCAATGGCACCTTGCCGTAATGCATGCTTGAACACTATGTCAAGGACATTCACTATGCAAGGTTTGATATTCCGAGCTATCACTGCTATTAACAAACGCACTTTAATGGTAGACTCGACTTAAAATTCTAGATCACTAGAGTGCAAAAACTGGGACATGGGAACGTGGTCATATTGCATATTTGATGATAATGTTGCAGACAATTACTATGCAAGGTTTGACACTCACAGTTATCACCGCTTCAGAGATACACGTTCCAATGCTAGACACGATGTAAAATCATGACAAAGGCAATGAAGAGTGAATTCTAGGTGAAGGGCACCAGGTCATAGTGTGTGCTTGAAGAGTATGTCGAGGACAGTTACTATGCATGTTTAGACACATGCAGCTATCACCGCTACAGAGAAACGCACTTAAATGCCAGACTCGACGTAAAATCATGACAAGGTCAATGGACCATGAAATATTGGTCAAGGTCACCGGGTCATGATGTGAGTCTGAAGAGAATAATAATTTTTCAAAATAACCAGGATGGGCTCAATGATCCCAAAAACAATAAAATACAACCTGCACTATGATGATGTACGGGGAGACTTTTGACGGCCGCCACACGGCACAACACCGGCTACAGTAGAGTAAAATAGAAGTCAAAAGGATTGCATTTGGAAACAAAGAACACAGAAAATCACGAAAATCAGAGACTCGGTTTGAATGAGTCTCTTCATATGCAACATTGTTGTTTGCGAGGCTGCATACGCCCCCTAGCGCCGACTTAAGCAGTATTTGGTTTTCAAAATAACCAGGAAGGGCTCAATGATCCCAAAGGAATAAAATATAACCTACACTATGATGTCGAGGACACTTACTATGCAAGGTTTGACACTCGCAGGTATCACCGCGTCAGAGAAACATACTTTAAATTTTAATGCTAGACTCGACTTAAAATCATGACAATGTCAACAAACCATAAAAACTAGGTCCAGAGCACCGGGTCATGGTGTGTTCTTAAAGAGAACGTAAAGGACAATTACTATGCAAGGTTTGACACTCACAGCTATCACCACTACAGAGAAACGCACTGCAATACAAGACGACGTAAAATCATGACAAAGTGCATGGAGTGCGAAATCTAGGTCAAGGGCACCGGATCATAGTGCGTGCTTGAAGAGTATGTCAAGGACAATTACTATGCATGGTTAGATACTCGCAGCTATTACCATTACAGAGAAACACACAAATGCTAGACTCGACATAAAATCATGACAAAGTCAATGTAACATGAAATCTAAGGTCAAGGGCACCGGGTCATAATGCGTGCTTGAGAAGTATGTCGAGGACAATTATAATGCAAGGTTTGACACTCACAGCTGTCACCACTTCAGAGAAATACAGTTTAATGGTAGACTCGACGGGAATAATGCTAGACTCGACGTAAAACCAAGACAAAGTTACTCTAGCACGCAAACTATGTCAAGGGTATTGGGTCATAGTGCGTACTTGAAAAGTATGTTGAGTACAATTACTATGCAAGGTTTGACACTTACCAGCTATCACCGCTTTAGAGAAATGCACTATAATGCTAGACTCGACGTGAATAATGCTAGACTCGACGTAAAATCATGATAAAGTCACTAAAACACGAAATGCAAGTCAAGGGCACCGGTTCATAGTGTGTGCTTAAAGAGGATGTCCAATTACTATGAAAGGTTTGACACTCACAGATATGATCGCTTCGGATATATACTGATGCTCGACTCGACGTGAATAATTCTAGACTCGACATAAAATCATGACAAAGTCACTCAAGCACGAAATCTAGGTCATTGTGCGTGCTTGCAGAGTATGTCAAGGACAATTATTACACAAGGTTTCATACTTCCAGCTGTCACTGTTTCTGAGAAATGCACTTTGATGCTAGACTCGACGTAAATTGTTGACAGACGGACAGACGGAAGAAAGGGCGGAACTTCGGACTCCTATGTCGAACCCTGCTACAAAGCAGGTGCGACAACAGCCATATTTTGATTCAGTCTGTCC
Source organism: Anodontia alba (assembly GCA_964016985.1). Taxonomy (NCBI): domain Eukaryota; kingdom Metazoa; phylum Mollusca; class Bivalvia; order Lucinida; family Lucinidae; genus Anodontia; species Anodontia alba. The sequence continues at coordinate 78,034,479 of OZ024826.1, forward strand.
TTACGCCGATGCTTGCTTGATACAGGAAAACTTCCAATAATGTTTTCCAAGATGTACGAACAGCTGGCCTTTAAATACAGGTGACTGGTTAACAGAGGTGGCTTTTAAGACAGAATTTGTACTGTAAAACCATTGGGATTGTTTATATGAAGAACATAAACAATTAAAAATTTCATAAGAACCGCATCACAAAAAGGGACATTTTTTTGGCATTTGTGGACGAATAAGGCCTATGATAGCCTGCGCATCCGTGCACTGTGATTAGTTACTTCAGTTTGAGATTTTTGAATGGTTGGGTGATCGGTTACAAATTCCAGCTGATAAATAACTACAGTGATTTTTCGTGATAGGGAGCACACTGTGCACATTTAGACAGTTGTTGCACTGAAAATTCAATAGTAATATATAGACAATATATGTATGTATCTATACATCTGATAAACAAGGTACGAAGAGACGCTGTTAAGTGTTATAAGATATGTAAGGTAGTGAAAGCAAAACATGCGACATTGCAACAGCATCGCCCCATGCTGTCGAATCGATGTTGCAATCTTGTACGTTTACCACGCATTCTATCGATAGTTAATACACCGAACACGCTTTTCACGGGTATTTGTGGGCTCGGGTCTTACATGTATTCAAAACTATATACTTAATGGATTGGTGTGCTATTGAATTTTAGTTAATAATATATGTGGTAAGTTGGTGAAATTATTGCAAGTTACCAATATCGCCATAGCTATGCACTGTCTCAAAAAAGATATATTTAGCAAGCTTTTTTAACTCACCTGATCCGAAGGCTCATCCTTGGATGAGCTATTATGATCAATTGCTGTCCGTCGTCCGTCCGTTAACATCTTTTGAGCGACTTCTCCTCGGAAACTCCTTGGCCAATTTTCCTCAGATTTCACATGGAGCCTATTGTTAATGGGGGATTAAAAATGTTTTGTTCAAATGGCCACGGTCCGTTAATTAAGATGGCCGCCATTCCCGTATGTGGTAGAAACACTTAATAATCTTCTCCTCCAGAAACAAGAAAGCTTTGAGACTGAATCTTGGTATATAGCATTGGAACGCAAGATCTACCAAGTTTGTTCAAATGATGATCGTAGGTTGACCTTTGACCTTTTTACGACAAGGTCAAATTTGCCTCCCCATGCATTTGTATGGGAAACAATTGAATAATCATTTTCTCATATTGTATTAAAGGCTAAAGGCTGAAACTCTTAATGTATGATTAAATTATTAAAACTTTTAGTTACAATCAAAATTTGTCCCCTGGGGATTATCTGCACTTGCCCCTCGGCTACATACATGCATAAAATTGTGTAATTTTTCAATGTCTTCTCTAAACCCGCTTCAGCATTTCACATAAGGCCTTCTCTCGAAAGGTTATTGACAATTTGTATTTTGTATTTGGGACTCAAGGTCTTCCAAGTTTATTCAAATGATGGTCGTAGGTTGACCTTTGACCTTTAAATTTGCACCCCATACATTTGTATGGGGAAAATGTTGAAAAATCGTTTTTCAAAAATTGAACAAGACGGCTTCCATGCTCATATATGGTAAACCACTTAAAAATCTTCTTCTCGAGCTATGAGGCTTAATCTTGGTATACAGCATTGGGGACTCAAAACCTACAAAGTTTGTTCAAATGATGGTATTAGGATGACCTTTGACATTTTTACGGTATGGTAAAATTTGTTTCCTAGTTGTTGTGGCAATACTGGAAGAATAAATTCCATGGTATTTGCAGATATGCAATAATGTTTTTATCAGGTGAGCTAATCGTGGCCCGAGGGCCTCTTGTTTAAGGTACCGTCTTGACAGGGACTTCACAATAAAGTTTCCTTGGTAGGCCATATACAGGTATGTCGTGGTAAATCCTGCAGCCGCAAATCACGATAAAAGGGGCACACGAGTATAAAATGGTACTCATTTTCCAAGGTTTCCTTACTACATTTCTGGTATATACGTTGCTCCGGGTCTGTGTTCCTGTATCTCCCTTCTTAAATGTTCATGTGATGTGCAGAACATCTCAGTCTTGACAATACATATTTTTTCGGTATTTGTAACGCAAGTAAGATATTTTTCAGACTCAAAAATACTTTTTTTTAATTGGACATATGTAGCTACTTTTGGAAGATTACGCAGTTCTGCAAACCAACACTGCAGATACTGATCATACACTGTTTGAATCATACGCTGAAGTTGAATATTTGAAACCCATATTATTCCATAAATATATGAAGCCTAAATCGGAAATAAGTGACTGAACCTGTCTTGCCCAACAGCTTCTGCTGCTGTTTGCTGCTGTCATATCGAATCTGGTATTGGAGTAGATTATATTTTAGTGAATTTGGGCTTTTCATAATTGAAAGCCAATAATCTTTCTCATTATGCCCAAAGGTACTCTTCCAAACTCGCCGTATACTGCTCCATTAAACTACAAACGTATTTGTACGCACTCCAAAAACTTGCTTTAAAATTTTAAATGTATTCTTTCGACATCCGGCGCTGTATGAAATCCCCATATTTCTGATGCATAATTTAAAATGGGTAATACCATAGCATCAAACAGTTTAACTTTTTCTGTCACATGTACATTTAAATCATGTACGTCGAAGAAAGCGTTCAAAGAAAATAGAGCTTTAACCATTTGTTCGGCCAACGATTTTTGAGTTTGGAAATACAGTCGAACCTCAATGGCTCGAACATCTTTGGGACCATGGAAATTCTTTCAAGACATGGGTAGTTCGAGCCACTGAAGGTTAATCATGGCACTAGTTCAGGAAGCAAATAGCGATAATTTAGGGAAATCTTTTCGATTTTCAACACAATGATTGTATGTTGAGTGTACTTATTAGAATCGCCTCGATAAGGCGATTCTAATGAGTACACACAACATACAATTCCATGATAAAATAAGAAAAAAACAATCCCTAAATATTTGTTTTCTTGAGCTATTCGAAGAATTTTGTAGGGACTGAAAAAAGAGTTCGAATCATCCACGGTAAACGAGCCATCCGTGTTCGAGCCATTGAGGTTATACTGTAGTTTCCACTGAATGTTAGCGTCATACCCAAACATGTGAACTTAGATGCATGTTTCAGCAGTTCATTATTATAATATACTTCGGCAAAATTCGTGCGTGTTCCTCTTTTGAAAACCATAATTATAGTTTTATCGGTATTTACAGAAATACCCCATTCTGAGCAATAATTGTATAACTTATTGAGTAAAATTTGCAACCCTTCTTTACTACATGAAAATAACACAGTGTCGTCAGCAAATAACAACAGAAAGATTTGTAATTCTTCTATGGAAATAAGATCAGCAAAACTGTCATGTAGAGAAACAGACATATCATTACTAAAGAAAATAAATAACAGTGGAGATAGTGGTTCGCCCTGTTTGACCCCTATAACTGTCAGAACAAATCGCTTAAGCAACCCTTTATTCTAACACAGAATTTCACAGATTTGTAAATAGCTTGCAACATATTAATTATCATACATGAAACTCCTCTATTTATAAATTTATACCACATTCCATTCCTGTAGACCAAATCAAAGGCCTTTCTAAATTCAACAAATGTACAGAACAATTTCCTATTTTTTTCTACCATAATGATTTTGTTAATAACTGAATGCAAAATAAAAATGCAGTCAGTCGTACTTTTCTGCTTACGGAATCCGAATTGATGGACCGAGAGCAGGCTGATCGTTTCCGCATATTTACGACGCCGATTATCGTGTAATAATGAAGTTATTTTTTTAAAAAATCTCGTAAGCGTTATTCCACGATAGTTATTTACGTCGTTCAAGTTTCTTTTTTTCGGCATTGAATCAATAATGCCTTTCGTCCAGGATTCGGGGGTATATAGAACTTTCATAAATATAGCCAAACATAATGTAGGCGCCAATATATCACAACCTTCTAAATATATTTAAGAAATAGATCAGCTCTAGCAGTGATTTGTTGAGTAATAAATCACTGTTTGGAGGTCAGTTGTAAAGTAGATCAAATCACGAGCGCGGAGCGCGAGTGATTTATCTTCTTACAACTGACCGACAAACTGTGATTTATCATTCAACAAATCACGCACTAGAGCTGATCTATTTCGATTCTAACACATAGAAAACGACGAAAATGTAATTGTATCCTTTAGATTTTTCAAACTTTCCGCCATCAATAGAGAAATCCCGCCAAAAGTTTTGTCTGTAACGCTGACGTTTACATGCGTTTCTTACGTTGCTGAAGCGAGAAAAACGACGTTACACAGTCTAGCGTCGTAGAAACTAAGACTGACGTCAGCAGCGTGTCGAAATGACGTCGGAAAGGCGCCAGATAACGTCGCGCGTTTCCGCCCAGTGATTTATTGCATAATATATCACTGAGTTTAACCATTGGCTATATAGGCGAGGAGTGTTAGAATTCTGGTTTAAGAAGATCTTCGCTACCGCTTTTATGTCTTTTGAGCGCCCCTATTGCCGATTTAACTTCCTCAGTACACGTAGTAAAAATACCATCTAACTCATCTACATGAGCCTGATTAAAACCGTCACTGGATAACTCATCCTCAACAGTATCGTCATCAAGGACTTTGAAAAACCTCTCTTGAAAACGAAAAACAAGCGACATAATCCAATCTGCTTGCGTAACTGCTAGCCGCCCGGAGTTACCTTGCTTAGTGGATAAACAGATACAGAAGTCCATTATCATTGCCTGATAATTATTGATTACATGCTGGGTAGTTTCCGCCACTGCCGATTGTCAGAAATACGAACATTTCTTAAGAAAAAAGAACAATACCACCGATAGAAATGTCAAACAAGAGGCCCACGGGCCACAACTCGCTCATCTGAGTGAAACCGCCACTGCAGATATGCAGATGGCATGCAACATTTTTCCAATACTCTTATGACAAGGCAATGGCTTAAACAGTTTTTGAAATATCTTGCTTACAAGGTTAAAATGCTGAAATTTTCAAAACGTCACAAGTAAAACAAGTCACCCCAATGCCTCCTACCAACTTTTGAGTCAACTGGCATTTCGGTGCAGTAGAAGAAGCATAAAATAGATTTTCAAGATGACTGCCATCTTGGATTTCCGATCGGAATGATTATAGCTATTTTTTGATCTACAAGTCACCCTGATGCTTCCTACTAAGTTTCAAGTCAATTGACTTTTAGGTTTAGGAGAAGAAGCGAAAAATAGATTTTCAAGATGGCTGTCATGGAGGCCATCTTGGATTTGCAATTGGCACGATTTTAGCTATTTTTGATGTACAAGTCATCCCGATGCTTCCTAGCAAGTTTGGAGTCAATTGGCCTTTCAGTTCAGGAGAAGAAGCGAAAAATAGCTTTTCAAGATGGCTGCCATGGTGGCCATCTTGGATTTCTAATCAGCACAATTTTAGCTATTTTTGATTTATAAGTCACCCCAATGCTTCCTAACCAGTTTGGAGTCAATTGGCTTTTGGGTTTAGGAGTAGAAGCGAAAAATAGATTTTCAAGATGGCTGCCATGGCGGCCATCTTGTAATTTGGACCGACACGATTTTAGCTATATTTGATCTACAAGTCACCCTGATGTTTCATAGCAAGTTTGGAGTCAATTGGCCTTTCGGTTCAGGAGAAAAAGCGAAAAAGATTTTCAAGATGGCGGCCATGGTGGCCATCTTGGATTTCCGATCGGAACGATTTTAGCTATTTTTTTATCTACATTTCACCCTGATGCTTCCTACCAAGTATCGAGACAATTGGCCCTGGGGTGTAGGAAGAGTAGGCTTTTAAAGCAATTGTTCACGCCGCATGACCCATGAAGGACGACGGACATTGACTGACCACAACAGCTCACCATGCGCACTTCATGCTCAGGTGAGCTAAAAATCTGAGCAAATTTGGCTCAGTGGCTTCAGAGAAGTCGTCAAATTCTCAACAATTTTCCCATATAAATGTTATGGGGCTCATACAAATGCATAGGGAACCAAACTTGACCTTGCCGTAAAAAGGTCAAATGTCAACGTACGATAATCTTTTTTAGCAATTTTGGTAGATCTCCTGTCCCTGATGATTTGTGCACAGATTTAGCCCCAAGGCATCCTCAGTTCTGAAGAAGAAGATTTTTAAAGGGTCTTACCATATATGGGCATGGTGGCCATCTTGGTCGACCTACTGCAACCATTTTAGCAATCTTTCGTTCCCCTGACTTAAGAAGGCACAATATGAAATTTGAGCAAATTTGGCTCAGTGGCTTCAGAGAAGAAGAAATTTAAAATTCTCAACAATTTTCCTATTCAAATGTATGGGGCTCATACAAATGCAAAGGGAAGCAAACTTGACCCTGCCGTAAAACGGTCAAATGTCAACTTACGACAATTCTTTTAGCAACTTTGGTAGACCTCTCGTTCCCGATGATTCTTGCAAAGATTCAGCCCCAAGGCATTCTCGGATCTGGAGAAGAAGATTTTTAAAGGTTTTTACCATATATGGGCATGGCGGCCATCTTGGTCACAGACCGCGACAATTTTAGCAATCTTTTGTTTCCCCACACTAAAGTGGCTCCATATGAAATTTGAACAAAATTAGCTCAGAGGCTTCAGAGGAGAAGTCGTTTGAAACTCTTAACAATTTTCCCATTCAAATGTATAGAGCTCATACAAATGCATAGGGAAGCGAGCTTAACCTTGCCGTAAAAAGGTCAAACGTCAACGTACGACAATTCTTTTAGCAACTTTGGTTGACCTCTCGTCCCCGATGATTCTTGCAAAGATTCAGCCCCAAGGCATCCTCGGTTATGGAGAAGAAGATTTTTAAAGGTTTTTACCATATATTGGCATGGCGGCCATCTTGGTCAACGGACCACGACAATTTTAGCAATCTTTTGTTTCCCCACCCTAAGGTGGCTCCATATGAAATTTGAACAAAATTAGCTCAGAGGCTTCAGAGGAGAAGTCGTTTGAAACTCTTAACAATTTTCCCATTCAAATGTATAGAGCTCATACAAATGCATAGGGAAGCGAACTTGACCTTGCTGTAAAAAGGTCAAACGTCAACGTACGACAATTCTTTTAGCAACTTTGGTTGACCTCCCGTCCCCGATGATTCTTGCAAAGATTCAGCCCCAAGGCATCCTCGGTTATGGAGAAGAAGATTTTTAAAGGTTTTTACCATATATGGGCATGGCGGCCATCTTGGTCGACGGACCGCGACAATTTTAGCAATCTTTCGTTCCCCCACCCTAAGAAGGCTCCATATGAAATTTGAGCAAAATTGGCTCAGCGGCTTCAGAGGAGAAGTCGTTTGAAAATATTAACGGACGGACGGACGCACGGACGGACGGACGACGGACGAAAAGTGATCGCAATAGCTCATCCTGAGCACAGCTCAGGTGAGCTAAAAAGGACCAAAAAGTTTTTATTTGATTTTAATGAAACAAAAACCATTTTTTCAGCAGGCCTTTCTGCACAAAATGCCTTCAGCAAAAATATTCCAAATTGTAATTTAGATGAATTATTTGTAAGTTAAAAATTCAAACAGCGAAAAAAATCGTCGTTATCACTATATTATTAATCATTTGAAGGGTGCCTTTAAAAAACCTGAAAAAGGACCAAAAAGTTTTCGTTTTAAAAATATGAAAAAAGTATCAGCGCATTCCTGAAAAAAAATTGGAATCAAAAGCTACCAGCAAAAATATTGTATTATTTTTCATACTTTCTAAAGTTGATGTATAATATAGCTTTCCTATATAAGTCTTTACATTTTACTGTAGCAGTTCGCACAGGTAAATCTTTGGCTGCGGTTTTTCAAAGTTGGCTATGGTTTTGAAACGTTTGCTCGTTGGCAAATAGTTTTTTAAAATGCATTAAGAAATTATTTGCCGGTAAATTAGATTGAGGTTCATTTTTGCCTCTAATTTTTCTTATTCTAGCCAAAACTTCCAAGGCCCGGCCTTAGCGAATTTGTGCAATGTATATTTTTGCTTTCGTTTGAAATCGTATCTGGCCGTTCGTTTAGTTCTGTGGTATACCTGGCGTTTCAGAATAACGGTATTTCGATTGTCTTGCGATTTAAAATGGAGTTCTGCTCATGTATACGCTAGAGGGCGTAAGCAGTGTTGCAAATTTCATTACTGCTTATGAAGAGTCCCAATAAAACCGAGACTCCCATTTTCTAATCCGTAGCGTGTTCTTTGTTTCCAAAGGCAAACTTTTTGACATTTATTTTACTAAACAGCAGCTGGTATTAGTGCCGTATGGTGGCGGTAGAACGTCTCTCCGTACATCATTATAGTGCAGATTATATTTCATTTTCATTTGGGATCATTTGGCCTATTGTAGTTTATTTGAAAATTGAGTTCTGCTCATGTATAAGCTAGAGGGCGGTAGCAGTGTTGCAAACTTCATTACTGCTTATGAAGAGCTTCAATAAAACCGAGACTTCCATTTTCTAATCCGTAGTGTGTTCTTTGTTTCCAAAGGCAATATTTTTGACGTTTATTTTACTACATTGCGACTGGTGTTAGTGCCGTGTGGCGGCGACAGAACGTCTTCCCGTACATCACCATAGTGCAGATTATATTTCATTTCCTTTGGGATCATTGGGCCCATTGTGGTATATTTTAAAATGGAGTTCTGCTCATGTATACGCTAAATGGAGTAAGCAGTGCTGCAAATTTCATTACTGCTTATGAAGAGTCTCAATAAAACCAAGACTCCCATTTTCTAATCCGTAGCGTATTCTGTGTTTCCAAAGGCAATCTTTTTGACGTTTATTTAACCTTTTTTATGCCTTATTAGCGGTTTTCAATTCGTGTCTGGCAACCTCGCATTCGTTTGTAAACCACGGGCTTTTAACCTTCCGATCCGGTTTACTACGATTTGTTTGTTTTGACTGACCGAATACACTTATTGATGAATCATACAGTGCTTTTGCAAAAGTTGCTATCCATTGTTTATTTCTGAATTTGTTTGAACAATCTCATTAACGACCCCGTTTAGAAATTCAACTTTTGAAATAAGAATATCTCTAAATTTCTCATTTTTATCATCATTCCATGCGATTTTGTTGATTAAATAAGCTTCATTCTGTGAATTGGGATTTTTTGTGTCCCGTTTTGAGGTTAAGTTGTAATGGCGCATAAGTAGAACAAGAGTTAAACTCATGCACCACAAAGTCGCTAACAGGGGACAAAGGCTTTGGGAAAGTAGCACATAATCGATCAGGCTTTGCCTATTTGCAGACATAAAAGTAAACTGACCTATATCCCTATCATCACCTGCACGGCCATTAACAATTCTTAAGTCTGACCCTAAGCAGATAATTATCAACTTCATACCCTCAGCATTGCGAACATCGTCCATCGAAGACTTTTCGGTCATTATAAAGAATTCATCTTCACGGTTATATTATCAATGGTTTCAATGTATTTTTCACAATTCCGACTGCCCGAAATGATATCCGATGTGTGCCGCATCTCGCGTTTAAATCGCCGAAAATTGAAATTTTACCAACCTTACTATATTTTCTAATACCCGTCTCTAATATCTCGAAAAATTCGATATCTTGCTTTTTAAAACTTTTGAATCTCTGTGGGGTATATACGCAATACAAATACATATATCCTCATTTAGGTGAAAATAACATTTACCTAGTTTGATCCAGATAAACCCCGCATTATGTTTTGCTAGAATTTCAACATCTTGCTTTATACTATTTTTCAAAAACAAACCAACGCCACCATGACCTCTCCTACTGTTCGCCCTCAAGCTCTCCTTTCTAGATACCTCGATATATTCGTACCCTTCTAATTGAAAAATGTCACCTTTTTTCTGCCAAATAATATCGAAATTTTTCACCAAGATGAGAAAATCATCATCAGTCAAACAAGTTTTTAAACCTTCAAAAAAGGTAAGAGAAAAGTCCAGGGAGTGTCACAATCACAAGCCGCAGCCCTTCCCAGACACCAAGAGGAAGAGGAAACAGACAAAACCAAACAAGCGCAAATCGAACAAAACGTACGAAAAAGCACCAAGATTAGCTATCTCTTCCCCTAGCAAGGTAATCCCAATGTTCAAAATACGAAAAACACAAGAGCAAAATAAAACCGGGCAAAACTAAAACAAATCGCCTCGTAGAATAAACCACAAAGCAACAAATAGTAAGACTAACACCGGAACTACCGCCTTAAAACGGTCAGTAGAGTAAACCACCGGGAGGTTTATAGCACGTTTACAGCTAGCCAACTTCACCCTGGGTCCTGATGCTACTCTTAATACAGAAATACATAAAAAGATCGGTTCCCCTAAAGGCTCAAAACTCAGTCAATGCATCAAAGCGAAAACATAAAAATCAAATTAATCACTATGATAAACAAAGACGAGTATTCATGGCTAATTCTACTGTGTGCCAGAGTAAATGAAAACCAATAGTTAAACAACGGTGAGCAAAGCCTAAGACATATCGTCAATCCCAGCCCACTCGTTAAAGTTTTACGAAGAGGCCGTCATTGAGTCTGAGGCCCGAACCGCTGTCGTGCAATTAAATAGTGAAGCATAACCATCAACAATGATTGGGCTGATAACTAGGCATACAGTCTGCCGCATAATATCCAGGCTATAGCCAATAGTTTTACAATGGTTAATTAGTTTTCTGAATTGCTCGAAAAGTAAGATTTTCCCACAATTTTTCTAAATCAGTACACTCAGTCACCGTAAAATTCTGGTTCCGATAACCTTGTTGCAGAAGTATTTTCAGACTGACGTTATATTTTTCTACCAAGGCACTGTGTCTGCGATAAAATTTCGAAAACGCCTTGCAAAGTTTAAAATAACGATAGCCCTGCCTAAGAAGTTTGGCAGTAAGGGCTTTATTACGGCAGTTAAAGTCACTAAGATTTGAAGAAGCTCTAGCGAATCTAATAAGTTGAGATATGTTCAGCGTTCCATGAAATTATTTTTTTCCGTTAGTCTATTCAGTTTCAGTAGCCGTCTCAGAGGCCTTGTACAGTTTATTTTTATGTACAGCTTGTCACGAACAAGTACAGCTTTTTCATTATTGCGACACGCCATCTATCATCACGGGTATAAGTTCTTCTTCCCTCTCTTGAACCACCTGAGCAAACTGATGAAATACGTTGTACGGCGTGTTCTTTAAGTCAGATTTTCGCAATGCTGATTTAACTATTATTTTCGATGCAGTATTTTCAACCTTTACCAAAAGCCGAAGTACAAAGTGGAAAAGACACACGGCTACAGTTAGATTTTGACAATGCTAATCTTAATTCTGAATAAAATGTTAAGCAACTTAAGTCTTCCCAAAGTGATTTTGACAGGACTTTTATTTTACGGAAAGTGTATGGAAAGAAGGTCAGTGACATTTTAAATCTTGTGAAGTAATTACCTTATTTCGCAAAACGTCCCTTCTTAGTAAAGTTAGTAAAATTCAATATGTAACACAAATCCTCGTTCTGTTTAGGTTCAACAATGTGCGCCTGTGCGTTTGGGGTAGGGGTTAAGTGTACCCTGAATAGACATGGAAATTAGCAGTAGGGCTATATATGCACCCTCTATATGGTAATGCATAAATTTCCTTGACACAGGTCTATTTTACCATCGTATATCATCCAAGTGACACCGAAATAATTTCTACGAACACAAGTGAAAGCCAATCCATAATTTATTGAAATATATGCATAGATTTTACTTAGGAGTTTCAAAAGCTATACGTCGATCAATATCAGTAATAATAAACGAAGACCTGCTGGTCCTGTTATTTATCAAAGTCGATAGTTGCTTCATCAAGACAGCTAGCTCTTGGGAAACTTGTTACTTGATTATACTCATTAAGACAGTGAACAATCAAGTGTATTTTACTTCACTACAGCTGATGTTAAGTGCCGTATTGTCATCGTAAATCGTCTCCCGTACTTCACCATAGTGCAGATTATATTTTCATTTCTTTTGAGATTATTTGGCTACTTCTGATAATTTTAATAACCGAATACCGCGTAAGCCGATGCTTGGGAGCGTGTATAGCCTCGAAAAATAATACCTGTATATGAAGAAACTTTATAAAACCGAGTCTCCCATTTTCGTGCTTTTGTGTGTTCTGTTTCCAAAGGCGACTGTTTAAATTTTTATTTTACTGTGGTGTAAAGAGACACATTGGTTGAAGAATCTGATCACTCTGTTATGGTTGTTTCTTGATACAGCTAACAAAGTAAAAATAACAGATAAGTCTCAGACAAACAAATGTCTTGTATTTTTCTAACTTCTCTCCAGGAAACAGAGTTTGACATTTCATGCAATTTGTCTCCTTAGTAACGACTCATATGAAGTGTTGCCTATTTTCTCTAAAAGTAAGAAAATACTAAGTACTAATACTAAGAATCATCTTTAATAGTTATCTCATAATCATAGATAAATATTATATTAATAAAACAAAGTGTTTATCCAAACACTTGAGTATACAAGGATTTCAATCATTGTTGAAAAGAAAATTAAAAAATGAACAGTATATTACAAGAATTAATAACAAGTATAATAAGTTTTTGGGAAAATGGTCTTCCTTGGCCCACCCGCTTAACACAATGTAAGGAATGAGTTCTGCTTTTGAATACAGTTAAAACAGTTCTGACACTTAATAGTTTACAAAGTCTTAGACACCTTTAATCAATATCCATTTGTAAAAGTAGAAATCAACTATAACCCACTCAGGGCTACACACCTGCGAACTATGAAAGATAATCACAGTAGTAAGCATAGCATGTGACATTAATATCTTGATCTTTTCTTATAGATTTGTCCTATATATATTATTGTAAAATAGTTGCCACAAAATCATGAGAAACTATTACTTTTGTTGCGTGATAATGTCTAAATGTACTTTGTAATATCAAAAATTGTCACATATATGTTTGTAAATGTCTTTGAAAGAATAAATGTGGAAAAAAGGTGACAATTTGCAAAAACAATGAAACAAAAAAAAAAAAGAAAATACTAAATTACTGACATTTCACACAAAAGATAAAAGCAAGACCCATCTTTGCCCTTTGCAATGCAGTAGACTTCTGTATACTATAAGAAAAAGTAAGAGAAAAGTCCAGGGAGTGCCACAATCACAAGCCGCAGTCCATCCCAAACACGAAGAGGAAGAGGAAACAAACCAAATTAAACAAGCGCAAATCGAACAAATGCATGAAAAACACCAAGATTAGCTCTCTAATTAAGGTAGTTCTTCATGGATTGAACGCCGTAGGATCACAGATTCTATATATGTTGGCATTTATGGATTAAACGCCGTAGGATCACATTTTTATATATGTGGGCGTTAATGAATTAAACGCCACATGATCGCTAAATCTAGTTAAATAAACCATCATGTGTATATGCTGAATTCAGCATTTCAAGTATTCAATATCTGTCGGATATTTACAAGATTAACTTACTAATTTGAACAATAATGTTAACACCACGACAACACGATCAATTCCTCGAAATTAGGGAAATTTAACCGCACCAGTTTTAACCATTGTCCTGCTGAACCCGGATATACCCTGCTTTTTCAAACAGTTGAGATCTAGATCAGTTGGCTGATCTGGATCTGCATTGTTTGTCATTTACTATGTGAATTTATATCAACAATCTGGATCACAGGATCTGATTGGCTGAAGTGGGCGTGGCATATTTGTTCATTCAGCATGACAAGGGTTAATGTGCTGAAGGAGCACTCATTTCTGTTTCTAACTGCATCGGCAGTACATAACCCCAATCGTTTGAAATAATGAGAAATAAATGGTCCTGAGTTGCTTACCTCAGATTATTAGGAAAAGTTTCTTATTTCATTATGATAATGTATGCTATGTGTACCCACTAGAATCGCCTCATCGAGACCATTCTAATGACTACACTTAACATACCATTATTTAATAGAATATTGAAAAGACATCATTAAATTACACCAGTTTGTCTCTTAACCATCAGTGGCTCTAATTACCATGTCTAGAACAAATTTCTATGGTCCTAAAGATGCTCGAGACATTGAAGTTCGACTGTCGTTTGTTTGTCAAACTATATATGCAGTCCGAATTTTCTTTACTGTAGTTTCAAAAGTTGCTAGAGTGATCACAAAATCTTCCTTTAAGTTAAACTAGTTGCCTATTTCTGACCCAGCTTGAACCATTTTCATGTCAGTCTAGTGATTTGACCTCACGTGAACTACATTCTTACCCGACCCACAAATTATCAAAGCAAATATTCTGACAAAAGCTTCCACAGTGTTCAAATGTTTTGTTGTTTCTTTTTTGTTTTGTTTTTTTTTGTTTTTTTTTTTCTAATATATTTTATCTTACCGGATTGCTAAGTGTTTGGACCCATTTAACTCTATCCGAAACTCAAAGGTCAAATATTCTGAACAATTTTTATAACGATCGGTTCATAAACATGGCCTCAGGTGGATTTATGAAGTTTTCTGTTAATTTAAACTGTGATTTAGTGTTCGATCCCAAGTGATGTAATTCATATTCCATCTAGAACTCATTACGATAAATATCAAGACAAACTTTGATAAATATAGAGTGAAAATGTAGCCTCTTGACTGTTCCCAAGGCTTTTGCTTAGCTTGATCTGGTGACTTTGTCTTTGACCCTATCTAATCCAGTTTGAAATTCAATCTTCCTAACAGACAACTCACTCGCAATGTCAAAAAAGGTAAGAGAAAAGTCCAGGGAGTGCCACAATCACAAACCGCAGCCCTTCCCAGACCCCAAGAAGAAGAGAAAACCGACAAATCTTAACAAGCACAAACCGAACAAACGTACGAAAAGCACTAAGATTAGCTCTCTCTTCCCCAAGCGATGTAATCGCAATACTGAAAAACACAAGAACAAGATGACACACGGAAAGACATACAACAAATCGCCTCGTGGAATAAACCACAAAGCAACAAGGAGTAAGACTAACACCAGGACCACCGCCTTATAACGGTCGGAAGAGCAAACCACCGGGGGGTTTAAAGCACTTTTACAGCTAGCTTACTTCACCCTGGGTCCCGATGCTACTCTTAATACATAAATACATAAAAATTCGGTTCGCATAAAGGCTCCCAACTCAGCCAATGCATCAAAGCGAAAACATAAAATTCAAATTAATCACTATAATAAACAAAGACGAGTACTCATGGCTAATTCTACTGTATGCCAGAGTAAATGAAAACCAATAGTTGAACCACAGCGGGCCAAGCCAAAGACATATCGTCAAGCCTTATTTTCTTTAAAACATAATTTAGACTGTCATTTGCTATAGTTTTACTTGTCACTAAGGGTTAAAAGTAAGAAAATAAGAAACCGAGGATAGGAATCATTATTAATTTATATGAAATATAAATGCTTGAACTGTGAATGAATTGGCAAGTTATTTTGGCGTTTCCTTAGTGGAAAATCAGACGACTAACGAATTCAGTTTCCACACCTTAACTTACAAATATGGCTGGAAGACAGGTACAGTCGACTCTTATTATCTCGAAGTCCAAGGGACTCTCTGAAATACTTCGAGATATCCGACATATTGAGGAAAATAAATCAAACAACCACATTTCACAAATGAACATGTAATTTGACTCCTGAAGTTAGATATATTGAAAATATTGTGGAAAAGATATCTCGATTTCACTTCGAGATAAGCGATTATTCGAGATAAGTAAAGTCGAGATAACGAAAGTCCATTTTTTCACCCTGACGTGCAAGCGTACCTCGTTTCCTTTTATACTTACATTAGCCACTACTTCTGCTTGAAAAAGATCAACATTTTCTCGAAGTATTTCTTTAAGACTTGAAACGAGTTCTTCCGGAAGACTGTGGAGTTTGGCACCAGAGAGGATATTTGTGTTGGTCAGCTGAAAACAGAAAGTTGGCATTAAGCAGTTTATTTTAGATACTCGCGCAAGGATTAAAACGTAACGGACGGACGGACATACAGACGGACGGACAACGTGAAAACTTTATATACCCCAGGCCACAAACATAGTTCGCGGGGTATAAAAGACATTGACATAGCACAAAATTTGCAAACGCATAATTCGATGACATAGTTGCACAATTAAATGGTGAAGTGAAATCTTTAAAACAGATAAACTTTTGAGAAAACTCTTTTAACACTTTTGTTTCCTACGAAAGCCTTTATTTTCTTTGAAGCCTTTGGCTTTTTTTCCATTTTTGTAAGGATTGCTAAAAATATTTTGAAAATATAAAGTCTTTCTAGAAACCTACACACGAGAAGTATCATTTCATTCTGTTCAATGCTTTTCTATAAAGTCATCGCTTAGAGTACCAACAGTTTTTGACAAAATAGTCATCACGAAAACATGCCTATATAATTTTGACTCCCTTAAACCCCATTTTATATAGTACAACTGGGGTTCACAGGGGTATACATTATTTTTCTTATTTCTGATCAAAACATAGATTGTGGGTACTCGTTAGAACCGCCTCGTCGAGGCAGTTCTAACGAGTACCCACAATCTATGTTTTGAGCAGAAACATAAAAAATATCAGAATTTTTTATCTGAAAATTTTCATTTTTGGTGATAAAAAATTTCAGTATGTTTGAATAGGCATGTTTTCGTAATGTCTCAAAAGAAAGTACATGGAAAAGTACATCAAAACTTGCGTATAAAATGCATAAATGCTCCTTGCTTTTGTGTATTCTGCCACAAAAAAAGCCTTTATCTGGACAAAATCAATATGTAAATCCTATTTTAAGAGCTCTTCTAGTTGGTCAATGATAGTTATAATTATCAAAGAGATTATTTTCTTCTGGCAGAAACGCAGTTTTTTTCTATCATAGAAAGTCTCATCTTGGTTCAATCACAAAACACTGTAAACTTGCAAAAATAGTTTGCTAGTTTTATTATTATTATTATTATTATTATTATTATTATTCCTTTGATGCATATTTTATCTCAATCTATCCATTTCATAAAGCGCATTTTATAGGGTTATTGCACAGGTGATGATGTCTCCAACTGTGATATCAAAGGCCTTTCATTACGGAAACATGCCTATTCAAATATATTGAAAATGTCACCTCCAAAAACAGAAAATTTTCAGATTAAGGCTCTGATTTTTTTATATTTCTGCTCAAAACATAGATTGTGGGTACTCGTTAGAGCCGCCTCGCCGAGGCGGTTCTAACGAGTACCCACAATCTATGTTTTGAGCAGAAATAAGAAAAATAATGTATACCCCTGTAAACCCCAGTTTTAGCATATAAAAGTGGGGTTTAAGGGGAAAAATTATATAGGTATGTTTTCGTGATGGATATCCCAGCGAGGGACAGTATTCACCAATATCAGTGCAAAATCTCTTTAATTAATAGCTATCGATATTTTGCGTCATTTCCAGGCGTTAGTTACCTCAAAATATGCATTTTTGGAGCCTGCACAAATACATTAAGAAATTTTAGCGTAAAATCATTCCCTTAAGACGACACCAAAAGTAATGCCATGTAACGGTAACATTCGTAGGCATTCGATTAAGCGGGCAATATCCTAGCAAGCGTGTAGAGATGGTTTGGTTAGGCAAAGGTGTCTTGTATCTTACGTCACCATAAGATACAAGACACCTTTGCCCACTGATATTGGCTTACAGTTGGGCAAGGCCTGCTATCCTTACACTAGGTAAAGGTAGAGGGGGAATTTTTTTATTTCTTCTGTTGTCATCTCCTCTACTACATGTATCTCTTCTATCTCTCTTCTCCCTTTCTCTGGGAGACAACACAAAATGAACTACAAGGATTGACGTGTCGTTAAACCCCAGGTCAATCAAAATCAAGCAAGCATGCCCATATCGAGTGATATCTGTATATCTGTGCGCTTGCTCCTCGGATTACATAGCATTACGATATTCAGTTTTATAATAATATAATAAATTGTAGTATTTATACTGAAAGGCAGTTGCCAAAAAAATTATTCAGCAATATTGCTATACTTATCCCCAAGTTTCTGAAGCTGATTCTTCCATTTGTGCAGTTGGACCCTCGGTGAAGCGTTTCTAACGAGTACCCACAATCTATGTTTTGAGCAGAAATGTGAAAAATATCAGATTTTTTATCTGAAAACTTTCAGGTTTTGGTGGTGAAACTTTCAATATATTTGAATAGGCGTGTTTTCGTAATGTGTCATTGTTTTTTTTATTTTTTTATTTTTTTTTTTTTTACAGTGAAACAACGTACATATACAAATTCAAAGATAGAAGATTTCACTTCAGAAACTAAAAGATGCAAGTGTTAAATGGCTTATATCGGCCGTCAGAAGACTACATATTTCTTTTATACCTACCACGCTAGAAGGGTTCTTCAAAATGTGGGCGACAGAAGCTTCTACCGACTGGAATAAGTCCTGACTTGCAGAATAACAAGCCTAAAATAGAAAAGAAGGAATCAGAATTCTTCTTATTATGTTACATTAAGGAACAAACCCGATTATCATCGGTGTGCATGAAAATAGTTCGTACGCTTTTAAGCCTGCGGAGCATTGCACCAGGATAGTGCTACAGAGCGCTTCTTAGCTCATGGTTTTATAATGGTGTGATGCTCTACCCTTATCACCCTCTGAGCAAATCAAGCAGACGACAAATTGTTAATATTTTCCTTTTTTCCAGAAATTAGGCTTTGACATTTCATGCAAACTGTCTCCTAGGGAGACAATTTGCATCGAATGTTAAAGCCTATTTTCCGGGAAAAATAAAAACAAAATAAATATGTCGTCTGCTGAAAATGTACCTAGCATGCTAAGCGTTAAAAAGCGTTTGGTGACAGTACATGGCGTGTTCAGAGCTGCTTCACATAAAGGGCTTATGAAGCGGGCCGTTGCATAGCAGGGGGTAGCAAAAAAATGGTGACAATACGGGTGACAATAGGCTTTGAAATGTTGAATGGAGGCGGTTCTAACGAGTATCCACAATCTATGTTTTTGAGCAAAAATAAGAAAAATAATATATACCCTGCAAACCCCAGTTTTACTATGTAAAAGTGGGGTTTAAGGGGGATAAAAATTATATTGGTATGTTTTCGTGATGGATAAGGTTTAGATTTTGAAACCCTGTAAACCTAAACATCCCTCACACTTTAAATATGATTGATTTAGGGGCACTGTAAACACTTTGTCGATTTTCCGCCATTGTTTACATTGAAGACAATTTCTGTTACTTCCTGTTTGCTTTCACAACATTTCCATTCTGAAAATACGTCTACTTTACAAAAAGGACACAGCGGTTTAGACAGAGCACCCCAGTTATTTATTACTGACCATTACGAAAACATGCATATTCAAATATACAGAAAATTTTATCACAAAAACAGAAAGTTTTCAGATAAAAAATCTGATATTTTTCATATTTCTGCTCAAAACATAGATTGTAGGTACACGTTAGAACTGCCTCGGTAAGGCGGTTCTAACGAGTACCCACAATCTATGTTTTTGAGCAAAAATAAGAAAGATAATATATATTCCTGCAAAACCAAGTTTTACTATATAAAAGTGGGGTTTAAGGGGATAAAAATTATATAGGTATGTTTTCGTGATGGATAAGGTTTATATTTTGAAATCCTGTAAACCTAAACATCCCTCACCCTTTAAATATGATTGATTTAGGGACACTGGAAACACTTGGTCGATTTTCCGCCATTGTTTACATTGAAGACAATTTCTGTCACTTCCTGTTTGCTTTCACAACATTTCCATTCTGAAAATGGGTCTACTTTACAAAAAGGACACAGCGGTTTAGACAAACATCCCAGTAATTTATTACTGACCATTACGAAAACATGCCTATTCAAATATACAGAAAATTTTATCACAAAAAATGAAATTTTTCAGATAAAATTTTTTTATATTCTTCAAATTTCTGCTCAAAACACAGACTGCGGGTACTCGTTAGAACAGCCTCGGCGAGGCGGTTCTGACGAGTACCCACAGTCTATGTTTTTGAGCAGAAATAAGAAAAATAATATATACTCCTTTAAACCCCAGTTTTACTGTATAAAAGTGGGGTTTAAGGGGGTCAAAATTGTATAGGTATGTTTTCGTGAGGCCGTTCCAAGGCGGTATTTTCTTTGTGGTACTTTTTGCTAATTGTCTTGTAGTGTTTCACTTTCTAATGTTCTTCTTTTAATTATTATGTAAGCTAATTAAATAAGTTTGGGTAACAGAGTTCCCACTTTTTGGGAAAAGGTTGCCAACTTTGTTTGTTGTCCGTTCATTTTGTGGCTGCATTTTTGTATTTGTCTGTCTTTCCCTTTGTAGTTGGGGGGCTGAATGTGGATCTGATTGTATCAGTCATTACGAAAACATGCCTATTCAAATATACTGAAAAGTTAATCACCGAAAATTTTAAAATTTTCAGACAAAAAAATCAAATATTTTTTCATATTTCTGCTCAAAACATAGCTTGTAGGTACTCGTTAGAACCGCCACGCAGAGGCGGTTCTAACGAATACCCACAATCTATGTTTTTGAGCAGAAATAAGAAAAATAATATATACCTCTGTAAACCCCAGTTTTACTGTATAAAAGTGGGGTTTAAGTGGGTCAAAATTATATAGGCATGTTTTCGTAATGTTCTGAGTTCTCTTATTAACCTTACCTCTAGAAATGTGTCCATTCCCTTAATGAGTGAATTACTTGTATATACCGAAAAAAATGCTCTTTTCAAGGGAAACAAATTTTGTGGCTTCCTCTTTGCTATCATATATATCATTCCTCTTTTCAAAAGGGATCTACTCTAAAAAGAGCAGATTCTTTCCTTTTATACTAGACCCCAAGGGAGCAAGTTCTTTCGTTTTAGGGTTGTCCCTTTTTCAGAAAGACATAAACAATCAATAACCTCCCTCCCTTGAAATTAGCCAGAATGTGTCCCTTAAGAAGTGAACTATATCTTATTGCGCTCGAATCGGTACAACTAAATTAGCATTCTGCATGCTGGGTAATAATTTCAACAGACGAGACATTTTTAAATATTTTTGTTTTCTAATTTGGCAGGCTTTGACATATCATGCAAATTAATTGCCTCCTGAGAAGGCAAGTTGCATGAAATACCAAAGCCTATTTTCTGAGAAAAAAAATAAGATAAAAATATTATCAATTTGTCGTCTCTTGAATTTGCCAATGGCATGGTAAGTGTTAATCTCAATGAACAGAATTCACCATGGCGTAAAACGAGCTGACGTAGCACCAGAATCAATCTCGGACGACGAAGTTATCAGCTAAGTAAGTCGTCAAATGTGAGATCAATTTTGATGTATGGGTCTTATCAAGAGAACGTGGACCTTATCCTGCTAACGGCAAGGAACATGACTGATGAAATCGAAGGACAAATTATCGCACAAATTATCTTAAAAATATGTGTAACTTGTGAAAAGTTCTTCCTAGCCATATTCGATAGCGAAGGCTAAGACCAGCCTGCGCATTCGTAAAGTCTTCACTGAGAATTCTTTGTTCATATGTTCGCTGGTATCCCCTGATTCTGTTAGCGAGCAACGAAATCCCTTATCAGACTGTGTACATGCATGCTGATTAGGATTTGTGTTCGTCGCTGTCCAGATCAATTATATGTAATACTAAAATGCTAATCACAATTGCAGCAGACGACATTTTGATGTTTGTTTATTTCTTAGAGAAAATAAGGCTTGACATTTCATGTGAATGGTCTGACCAGCAGCCGATTCACTCGAAATGCCGTCTTATTTTCTCTGAAAAATTAATAAGTACGGAGCGGTTCGGAGTGCAGACGCAGTACTATAGACAAACGATGTGACCAGTGATGTGTGTGACCAAAAATGTGATGGTCCAACAAATGTTTGGATGGTTCGGTGTTTATCTTGAAAAACAATAAGCGTTCCGTGATTTGGCAGAGACTATTGACACAGCGGCCGTGTCGATAATAGCAATAAAACAGCCAATAACGCAAAGTATTCCAATTGCAAGGACTTATGATGTCAGCCTACAAAATTTGCGATCGCGGCCATTTTGAATTTTGTCTTCACTTCGAATTTCATTTCTATCCATTCTCTGTCTATTTACAAGCTAAGCATGATTCATTTTGTGCATAAGGTACACTCTAATGTAGGCCTTTAGATAACACATAGCCTTTACGCTCTTTTCACATGATAATCTGAAAAAAAAAACAAAAAAAAAACGAAACAATTATGTGTTTGTTCGACCTGTTTATAAATTGTTATTTTTTTATGTTGTTTTTTCTTCTGCTTTTCATAATGTGTAGACTCGCAAAGAAAAAAACAAACAAAAAGAAACAAAGACAGAAACGCACAAACGGTCAAAAATCTTTAGGAAAAATCCTGAAGCAGTAAAATGGATTTCAGGTAAGCGAACGATAGTGTATTGTGTCGTTTTACCTAGCACCGGCATGGCCTCATCGGGTCAGGTAAAAGTCCCACAAATTTGGAGGAAATGTCTCTAAACTACGGAAATATTGTTGACTTGGAAATTATATTGCAATTCATGCAGTGGATTCAGAAGTCAAACGTGGTCTGAAATCAAATTCAGTTAGATATTGCCAACCCACCTATGAAGTATGTGATGATAATTTGGACCCACGGATATAGGTAGCATCTATTAAATTCATATTATAAAAAATAATCAAAATATCGTCTGCTACAATTTTGTTGTGTCAGTGAACACTGAATACCCTGGTGTTGAGTCTGGTCTGTGTCAACTTTATTATTATTATACTCATAGCGAGTCTTATTTCAGTGCTCTAGAAAAACTAATTTATGGACACAAAAGCGTATTGTTCATTTATTATTTCGAACGACTTCTGATAAGCAACATATACTGTTTGGAGAAAATTTACTTTA
The DNA here is from genome assembly GCA_964016985.1 of Anodontia alba. Taxonomy (NCBI): domain Eukaryota; kingdom Metazoa; phylum Mollusca; class Bivalvia; order Lucinida; family Lucinidae; genus Anodontia; species Anodontia alba. The sequence continues at coordinate 78,057,351 of OZ024826.1, forward strand.
CGAAAACACGCCTATTCGAGTATATAGAAAACTTCACCTCCAAAAACTAAACATTTTCATGTAAAAAAAAACCTCTGATATTTTTCATATTTCTGCTCAAAACATAGATTGTGGGTACTCGTTAGCGAGGCGGTTCTAACGAGTACCAACAATCCCTATTTTTAGCCCCTGTAAACCCAAGTCTTACTATTTAAAAGCGGGGTTTAAGGGTTCAAAATTATATGGGCATGTTTTCGTGATGTAAACAAAAAAATATACCAAATATGGTGTATATTTCTGCATATCTGCGTTCATTATAGGAATGAAGTTATTTTTTGTGGATTTTATCGATGTGTAAGCCCCAGCGAATACCTCATAAACTGAATAAAGCGCGAAGGGCGTAATCATAGCGAAAACACGCCTCTTCAAATATATTGAAAATTTCAACACCAAAAGCCGAAAGTTTCCAGATAAACATTCTGATATTTTTCATATTTCAAATCATAGATTGTGGGTACTCGTTAGAACTGCCTCGCAGAGCAGAAATAAGAAAAATAATGCCTACCCCTGTAAATTCCAGTTTTACTATATAAAAGTGAGTTTCAGGGGTCAAAATTATATAGGTTTGTTTTCGTGATGTGTTAAAATTGTGAGCAATTCGGAAGCGTTTGCACATCGATAAAATCCGCAAAAATAAAATTCATTTCTTTTAATTCCAATTATGTCAATTACGTTGAAATGTAAGTAAAATAGCCTATTTATGTGAAATTGCATTTCTGAATCTACCAATTTCTATCAAATGGGCCACGTCAAGCGAAAACGTGTCATCGAGCATGCGCAAAATGCACAGATTCAGATTCATCCCGCGCATGCTCAGTCTCATCCGGGCATTTGCTAAGTCTCATCCGGGCATTTGCTCTCCATTAATACATTAAAAGCGTCTAATTATTCTGTTAGCGGATAGTGAAGCCCCCAACAGACTGCTCGGATGCGTTGGCTGATCTGGGCCTTCGCTGATCCAATATGCCCTAAGACACATTTTCTAATAGCGCGCCAATTTATTGCGTTAAATTAATTGTCTGCTGAGTTGGAATTATAAGGTACCATTTCTCCTGACACAATCCATTTTATTCGTATCATAGCTCCGGATAAGAGGGGATATCAAGAAAATAGTTTTCTTGTTTCTCTACGAAAACATATGTTGCGGGTACTTGTGGAGAAAAAAGAAAAATGTCAAAACATCACGAAGGCATGCCTTTATAATTTTGATCCCCTTAAACCCCGCTTTTATATAGTAAAGCTGGGGTTTACAGGGGAATAAATAATTTCTTATGTTTTGATCAAAAACATAGATAGTGGGTACTCGTTAGAATCGGTTCTATCAAGTACCCACAACCTATGCTTTGAGCGAAATATGAAAAATATCAGAGTTTTTATCTGATTTTTTTTCAATTTTTGGAGGTGAAATGTTCTATATATTTGAATACGCATGCTTTTGTAATGAATTTTTGGTTGCAAAAAGTGCCTTATCTGGAGCTGGTGTTGAATGATAAGGTATCATTTCGCCTGACACAATTCCATTATTCATATTCAGTTCCATCAAAGTATCAGTTCCGTCTGGCATTTATTTATTGGATTGCTTCAAAATCACATTACGATAAGACATTAAAGAATCTTGACAGCTACTTCGATGCTTCTGCCATTTTTGAAGAAAAGACTTGATTTTCATTTAATATGGTGACTGCAAGAATATTTCTTCTAGCCAACATTTGTGTTAACATGCCAGCTAATATAATCATAATTTTATATCTGAAATAATTTTTGCAAAAATAAATACATGTACTTTAATTTTGTTGCCTATATTCTATATTTGGGGCGGTTTACTGCCACAAGATTTCACAAGCCGCATTTCAACAATCTGTTAAGCTGATGCGACTAACCTTATACATGTTATAACTACCTAAAATCGCCCCAAAAATAGTTCCCTGCTAACGCTGATAAATTAAATTTAACTTTTGAGGAAATAAAATTTTGATCATATGAATACAATATCGGCGGACGAATATGAATACTCCAAGACTCCATTAATGAAGCTGGCGGGCGTTTTGGAACAATTGGCAAAGTCCAAAATCGTTAGCAATAAGTCGGAAACACGTTACTAACTCGTTACTCGCGTACGCTTGGTGTAAGTTGCTGTAATCCGGTGTACGTTTGGGCTCCCTTTTTTTTAAACATGCATAAAATGTTTTCAGGAACTCGGGTGTATACCCCATGCGTAACGTATAAGTTTCACATGCGTCACCAGCGCGTTGAATACCTTATGGACTCGTTCAGTGCGTTTGAGGAACATCGTGTGCGCTATGTGCTCGTTCCGATTTCCCAAGGCCTTGGGAAGCTTCTGTAACGTGCACCAAACAAACACCAAATGAGTGCTTAACGTACGCAACGCACCTGTAACGTGCCTGTGACGTATTAGAAACGTATTCTGAAATTACAAATGCCTGAGTATGATAATAAGTGCGTCCAACCCGAACCGCAGAGCGGTTCGGCGTACAGACGCACTACTATAGACTACCTATGTGACCAGTGAAGTGTGTGACCAAAATGTGATTGTCCAACAAACGCTTGGGTGGTTCGGTGCTTATCCTGAAAAACAATAAGCGTTTCGTAATTTGGCAGAGACTACTGACATGGCGGCCGTGCCGATAATAGCATCAAACTGCCAATAATGCCAAATATTCCAATTGCAAGGGGTAGAATCACGAGACTATGACGTCAGCCTACAAAATTTGCTATCGCCGCCATTTTGAATTTTGTCTCCAATTCGATTTTTTTTTCCTATCCATTCTCCGTCTGCTAACAAGCTAAGCACGATTCGTTTTGTGCATAAGGTACACTTTGATGAAGATTTTTAGATAACACATAGACTTTACGCTCTTTTCACGTGATAATCTTAAAATACTTCGACACAGGTAAGCGAACGATAGTATATTGTCGTTGTACCTCTCATCGGCATACACTAGTTTTCGGTATTCGGAAAGCATAGCCCCCGCCCATCGGGGCCCGTGAAATAGATGGGCTGCCTAAAGCCTCCATGGCAGAGCTGCTAGTAACTAAGCTGGACCCGAATTCATATGATCGGGTCGGGTAAAAACCCCATAAATTTGGAGACAATGTCCCTAAACTACTGAAATATTGTTGACTTGGACGTTCTATCGCAATTCATGCAGTGGATTAAAAGTCAAGCGTGGTCTGAAATCAAATTCAGTTAGATCTGGCCAACCCACCTATGAAGCTTGTGATAAAAACTTTGACGCACGGATATAGGTAGCACCTATTAAATTCATATTAGCTCTGCAGACACAATATCATGAGTACTAAAAGTACTAAAAGTATAAAAGGTTTGACATTTGTCAATTTGGCAGTTGAGTTTTAATTTTACAATCAAACACTGTGATCTCGAAGGACGACAAAACACGAATAGCAAGCGGCGTGTGTGCTGCATTTCATTTATACACACTGGTGACCTCAGCAACGCCCGACACATGTCCCAAACACGCTTTGAATACGCGCATGGCTCTCCACAAGCACGCTGTTACGCCTGGTCCACGCATAGGACAACATGCGTATAATCAGACATGCAGTCTGTCTCCTCATGGTATAGACAATGGGCATGGTCAAACGTTAGACCTTGTTGGATTTTGTAAGTAAATTCTGCAGTTTTTGTTTTTTATTTTGTTTGTTTGTTTGTTTTTCCCCAGTCTGAACTGGTCAACGCATTTTGCATATGCCTGATAAAGGCTAAGATTTTGTCTGTGATATGATTAGTATACTGACTTACCATTAAAACAGAACAAAGGAACTTGGTAATGGTAACTTCGTCGTCAAACCCAGCATCTTCTAGACTTTCCTTGGCATCCACCCACTCCTGGGATTCGAGATTATTATACAAAATTGCGATGTTGCTAGGACGACAGCGTTCATTTATGTTTTCTACGAAACGGTTGTCAGTGCGCATCATCGGCTTAACACTGTGGGTTAATCTAGAACCAAAGAAAAAATATCAATTTTACCGAATTTACCTTACCCATTCACCTCTGACTTTCTGAAATGGACTCTTCCCTCTTTGGATCTGATCAGAACCATTGTTCCAAATAAGAGTTTCAGTCAAAAATCAAAAGAGAATGACAAACGGCGTAGATCCTGATGAGATGGCTCATAATGAGCCATCTCATCAGGATCTACACTGTTTGCAAAAATTGTTTTGGTGTGCAGGGCTGAAAGGGCTAACCTATTTATGCTGAATAAAGTCTCGTACCTAAACATTTTGGACAGGCCCATTTCCAGTTGAAGGGGTATCTGTGTAGTTTCTTTTTATTATTATTACCATGTTTTATAGAATTCCTGTACTAAATGCAAACAGTGTTGACCCGGATGATACGCCGTTTTCTGCGGCGTCTGATCTGGGTCTACACTGTTTGCCAATTCCCCTTTTATGGGACACTAGGCATGAATGGGTAAGTGTTCGGACACCTTAATTCCTTACTATACTTGTCCTAAACTTTGAATAAGTCCACTATCTATTGATATATCTAAAAACTGCTGGCTGAGTGGCAAACGATGTAGATCCTGATCAGACGCCACATTTTGTGGCGTCTTATCTGAGTCTACACTATTTGAGAAAGCCCTGTTTTGGGCATGTGGAGCATTGATGAGCTAACATTCGATGGGTTTACATTTAATAAAAATACTGTTAATTATCAGTTTTTATGAAAAAAAAAACAAAAAAACATTTGCTAACATTTGCTAATCTGCCAAACAAGCTGAAAAGATAATTGTGTGTTACCTTTTAACCTCTTGAATTAAAATATAAGATGACATTGACATTGTTATTATTATTATTATTATCATCATTACTATTATCACGTTGTTGTTGTTATAATTGCTGTTGTTGGTGGTGGTGGTTGCATTACTGTTATTGTTGTTGTTGTTGTTGATGGTGGTGGTTTTAGTGGTGGTGTTGTTTGAAACATGTTTGATCTTTGCAAGTAGGTCGACAGTCTAGCAAATTATCTCCTTGAAAGAAAAAATGCTTGAAATATCAAATCCTATTTTCTTAAAACATACTATTCCATAAAAAGCAGTGCCGCACGTTATTAACAGCCGTGCATTAACCGGCGAGAAGCCGTGTATTAACAAGGCAATTCACGCGCTGTTAATGCACGGCTACGTAACTTTCAATATGATCGTACCGGGGCCACAGATTTGCTGCCGTTACGAGATGTGTACTGCCCGGCCCTAGAACGAGCATAGTCCGTGGAAAAATGTGTTCGCGAGAAATCGGTGAAAAGGCGAAACAAAATAGTGCAAGAAATAACGCGAAATGTAGCAAATGTTTTCAGTTTTTATGCAATAATAGCGACCGAACATGTTTTTTCAATACATTAACATTCGCAAAGTCCCTAGGGAGTTGTTGAAAACCGCGGCCTCCGGCCTCGGTTTTCAACACCTCCCTCGGGACCTGGCGAATGTTAATGCATGAAAAACCATGTTTGATCCCTATAATAAATATTACACATTTGTAGTCCACATATTTAGCCATCAGCATGTTTAAGGTTTTTGTTTTGTTTGATTTGTCTGATTTGGTGATTAACCATTTGTCTGATTTGACAATAATGTTTTTCGTTTGATTTATTTCTATCTCACAAACGAGGATAAGGACCAAATGATAAACACAAAACAGTCAAAAATGTTTCCAAGCCTGCTTACAGGGCATCTTGCCCTATATGAAAGCACGTGGCAACAACAAACTTGTTTATGACCGATCAAGCCGATAAACTTTTGTCCAGCTAAAATGTAAAGCAAATTCTTATTGGGAAAAGTTTTCCGGCCGTCAATTCGTCTGTTCCACGGTCCGTCCGTCAGCCGTGACTTGCGTCAACCCCAGCGTTTATGTAGTTGCATTTCTCAATAGCTGAGCTCTTGGGCCCATATCTGTTTAACAATTGGATATACAATCATTAAAATGTTACGAAAACATGCCTATTCAAATATATAGAAAATTTCACCTCCAAAAACTGAAAATTTTCAGATAAAAACTCTGATATTTTTTTTTTTTTTTTTTTTTTTTATATTTCTGCTCAAAACATAGATGGTGGTTCTAACGAGTACCCACAGTCTATGTTTTCGAGCAGAAATAAGAAAAATATTGTATACCCCAGTAAACCCCAGTTTTACTATATAAAAGTAGAATTTAAGGAGGTCAAAATTATATAAGCGTGTTTTCATGATGATTGACTACGGTTTCCCGCTAACACTGACTCGAACACTGGTATCATTTTATGATCCACATCTATATTTTACATTATCACATGACCGTCACGTTATTCAGTGAAATAACCCATGTCATAAAAATCATATAACCACACGTGTTATAACACCTGCAAGGCTCCCCATTGGTTAGCCTAATTACCCTAATTAATATTCATATTACACCGCTTATTGATAGCAACCAAGATGGTGTCTGCGTTCGCCGATACAACCTTTACTTTTGAAACAGATCCTACCTTCAGTTTTGTGATGATTTTGAGATGAACGATAAATGTCAGACCGATGGAGGGAGAAGACACAAAACAATCACAATGTGAATAACACGACTACCAGAAATATTCATGGTGGTAAAAATTCGATGTTTTCCCGCAACATATTTGGAGGCACTCGAGATCTCAACATCGATATCGTCAAACCGTCAATGAAAAAAAAAAATCACCTCCTCCAAAAAACATTGGAGGATGACTTGACTCAGATAGTCAATAAATGTGTCAAATTAAAATCCAAACTACAGTTAAATGTTTTATAGTTTTGAAATCTGTCGTTTACTTGAGTGTGTCAACCACGGCATAAAACTATATTGATCAAGGTCAGTGACCTTTAAATACGACAGCTGACTGTGGGGGATTTCCCTACTCATTCTCAGTGACGTATTGACTCGCTGAATGACGTTGTTCAAAGGAATATTTAGTTTTGAATTGATTTATTAAAATGAAATATTTATTAGCTCAAATAAAAAAATCATCATTAATTCCTTCAGTTTAACGAAGTAACAAATGGCATATTTATCTTGTTTCTAGTTATTTTCGGTACTTATGCGAACTATTTTTGTTGCGTAGTACTATTGAATTCTTGGTAGTGAGTTGTTCCGCTTAGCTATGGAAAGCCGTTATCTTTAAAATATATTTTGTGCATTTTTTGTCATCGGAAGGGCCATGTGATAAACAGAATCTTACATTCGTGGTCATTTAATATGAAATTTATGAAACTCGTTGGGTAATTTCGGTATTTTGCTCGCTAAAGCTCGCAAAATACAGAAATTACCCAAACTCGTTTCATAAATTTCATATTAAATGACCACTCATGTAAGATCCTCTCTGTCTAGCGACTTGTCAATTTTAGGTTCCTCACTAGTAGAACTCAAACAATTTAGTATCATATTATGACCTTGGTTTATTTTTTCATGGTCCAATGACTGTCGTTTTTTTTTATTAAATTTTCAACTGAATTGAATTGATTTGCATTCCTGATTAAGATACTCATCCAACCTGGCATGCATTTTCTCACTAACAAAACTCAAACAGTGGTATATCAACTGATATTCTCGTATGTTCTCATGGTCTAATGATTCCCATTTATCTTCATCGCCTTAGAATTTAGCTATATTATAGCCCTTTAACACTATAAATAAATTTTGCAATATAAGACTGACAGTCCCCGGAAGGCTCGCGACTTTATCTGAAATTCTTGCTTTTTTTTTTTTGATTTGGGTTTTACGGCCCTTTCAAGAATATTTCACTTATATCGAGCCGATCGTTCATCGAAGGTGGGCGAAAACCGGATAACCCGGAGAAAAACCACCTGACTATCCGTAAGCAGAACTTGGCTTTCTCACATATGACCCGAGCGAGGCTCGAACCACAGCGGTGAGAAACCTAATGGATTAAGAGTCAACTCTCTTATCCACTAGGCTACGGGGGCCCGCCGAAATTCTTGCTTACAGACATATCGTGTCCATTGTAAATTGTATTCAGATTATATTCAGATTTGATCAAGTTTCCGTGCGATAAAATGCTACAACATCTGCATTAAAGTATCGGAATGCATCACGAAAACATGCCTACATAATGTTGACCCCTTAAACCCCACTTTTATACAGTAACACTGGGGTTTACAGGGGTATACATTATTTTTCTTATTTATGCTCAAAAACACAGACTATGGGTACTCGTTAGAACCACCTCACAATCTATGTTTAGAGCAGAAATGAAAAATATCAGAGTTTTTTATCTGAAAATTTTCAGTTTTTGGAAGTGAAATTTTCTATCTAGTTGAATAGGCGTGTTTTTGTGATACATTGTAAATTGTAATCAGATTCGATCAAGTTACCGTGCGGTAAAATGCTACAACGTCTGCATCAAAGTATTGGAATGTGCAAGACAAATCGGTATCATAATTTCCCTACATACAATACGAGGTCCGATCAAGTAGTTCTCGGCCCGATATACTTAGAATGAATATATTGAAATAAAATCCCAATCAGTTGATGGTTTTATCTTATTCAACATCTTTGGAAGAAAGAATAAAATTTTAAAGCTATATATTTCAGTAGGGATTCGCTGCAAACAGGGCAAGGATGTGTTAAACTGCGAAAATGGACAAAGTTGAAGTTAGAGCAGTCATATTCACTTCTGTCAGACGGGCATGTTCTGAAGGAAATTCATGACGACTTCATTAAAATCCTTGGGATGAGTCTCTTTCTTAAAACATGGTAAAGAGATGGGCTGCTGAAAGAGTGAGAGAAGATTACGAACGGCCTGGGTGCCCTAAAGAGTCTACTACAGACGAAAACGTTGATTTATGCACAGTCTGTTCATTTGTGACAGGAGAAGAAGCCTGCGTGCGTGATATAGCTAGACAAATAGGCTACGTTTGGGGCAGTTCAGTTTATCTTGAACGATATCTTAGAGATGTCGGTGGGTCTCCAGAATGTTGATCAAAATCAGAAGAAGAGCAGGTTTGATATTTCTCAGTACCTCCTGTCTCTCATTGAAGATGAACCTAAGGTATTTAGGCGTCGAGTTGTGACACAAGATGAGACTTGGGTCCATCACTTCGATCCTGAGGCCAAAAAGCAGAGTATGCAATGAAAGCACCCTGGCTCACCCATCCTAAGAAATTTAAGAGAGTATATTTAGCAGGGAAGGTGATGGCCTCCATATTTTTTGGATAGTCATGGCGTTATCATGGTAGATTATCTTGAGAAAGGTCGCACGATAAATAGTAGAACTAATGCGGCTGCGTCGGGAGATTGTGAAGAAAGAAGGGGAAAGTTGACTCGAGATGTTCTGCTCTTGCAAGATAATGCATCATCCCACACCTCTCAAGTTGCTATGGCTGCTGAGACTAAATGCAGCTTAGAGGTCCTTCCTGATCCTCCATATTCTCCTGATTTAGCCCCTTCGGACTTCTCTCTGTGTCCAAATAAGAAAACTAACCTTCACTGTAGGAACTTTGGAAGCAATGAAGGTGTCATAGATGCTGTTGATGAGTCCTTGGGGGACCGGGAAGAAGGCTTCTATTTTGAAAGAATAAGCAAACTGGAACAGCGTTGGAGAAAGTGCATCGAGGCAAAGGGAGATTATATTGAGAAATAATGGCACAATTTCTGCTCTTAGTCATTCCCAAAGTACAGGGTCCGAGAACATTTTGATCGTCTCCCCTAAAAAATATAGTCGATACAACACAGTACAAACGAAACAAAAAATTAATGCGTAGTATGCTGAGTTAACACATTCAGCAGACGACAAAGTTAAATATTTTTCCCGACAAAAAATAAATAAATAAATAAATATCATGGATTTGTCGTCTGCGAAATTAGCCCAGAGATATGTAAAGATTAATCAGCAAGAAGGAGCAACAATTGGTTCATGATATATAAACCGAATCTTCTAAACCCATTAAAGTGTTATTTCATAATGAAATTAAAAATTTCTACATGAAAACAAAATAGAAGGTGACTAAGAAGAGCCACAATGACAGAACATTACCTATCAATGACAAAAAGAGGAAGAGTTTACAAATCAAGACTGACAGTACACAAGCCAAAGAAAAGCTCCTCATCCAGCTCCCTCTACACTAATTAACCCTTAAAGCGCCAAAAAAACTGCACCTGAAAATGTCGTCTGTTTATGTCGTCTGCTGAATATTCTTGCAAACTTTTCAAACCTATTTTTGCATACAGGCAAACAGGAGCAGTCTGATCTGGGTCCACACTGTTTGCAGAAATGACTTTGAAAATCACAAGCAGAAGACAAAGCAGACGACAATTGTTGTGATTGGCGCTTTAAGGGTTAAGATATCTTTTTTGAACAAAATTTCGTATACAGTCAAACCTCAATGGCTCGAACATCTTTCAGACCATGGACAATTTGTTCTAGATATGAGTAGTTCGAGCCACTGAGGGTTAATCATAACGTCAGGGTAGGAGACAAGTAGGAATAATATATGGAATCTTTTATAAAATAATGGTATGTTGAGTGTACTCATTAGAATCGCCTCGATGAGGCGATTCTAATGAGTACATACAACCTACTTTTTTCACAAAAATTTAGGAAAAAATCCTAAAATATACCTAAATATTTGTTTTCTTGAGCTATCGGAAGAATTTCTTAGGGACTCAAAAATGAGTTCAAATTAGCCACGGTAAACGATTCATCGGTATACGAGTCATTGAGGTTCAGTTGTAGTTTCTTGATATATCTTCTGTAGAAGTAACCAATTCAATTACAGAAAACGTACTGCTCGAAATAAATATGTGATATTCTACACCTCATCCTAATAGCACCTAAAACTGAGTTGCTTACTTAAATGATCATGCAAACTTCCGAAAATTCCAAGCGGACATAGACAGAATTAAGGAATCTCCGATTTTCTTTATTTTTTATGTGTTTGATTCAAGGGTAACCATTAGACAGTTAAACCTCAATGACTCGAACGTCGATGACTCGCTTACCGTGGCTAATTTGAGACTCGTTTTTGAGTGCCTAGGAAATTCCGATAGCTAAACACTGATATTTACCGCTGTTTGAGAGTATCATTTTCTGTCTTCACCGAGTTTAAGGATGATTCGAGGCTTTGGTGTTCCTTCTTTATCTTCTCCAGTGCATTCTGTGCCATGTCTTGCAGCACTTTTGTCTTCTTAAACTCTTCTTGTACGCTTGCATTAACCTTTTCCAGTTCCTTTATTGTCCTCTCCGCTTTTTGCAGTTTTGCACTGAGGGTTTCGTTCTCCTCTCTAGTTTTATGAAGATCTGCTATGATCACATCTCCTGGACCGGTTGATCTCCCCGGGCTCACCTTTTCATCGTAAGATTTGCCTCCATGTCGACGGAGTTCCTCGTTTTCGCGCTTGAGTTCATCAAGTTTCATCCACAGCTGGCCCATACTGCCACCGCCTCTAGTTGGTTTAGGAGCTAAGGCTGGTTTGTCTCCCCGCCGCCGTTCTCTCATTAGACCTAAAATAAAACAGATATTATATACAGCAAAATTCCGCTATTAAGACCAATAAATGAAAAATAAGATAACATAGTTCAATATGTCGTCTGCTGTAAGTATTCCCATAAGCGTTAAAACACATATTACTTGAGATTATTGTATTTTACATCTTCACATACATAAATAAAAACAAGAGTCGTGTTAAGGTTGGATTATTGCTGTTGTCGGATGCAAAACACATTGTTTAGTCCCAGATTCCATACACATTCTCAGTACTGAGTTTGATTCGGCAACTGCACAATTTAGAAACATCAGGGCCCAGTTGTTCAAAGCTAACGATGTCGTTAGTTAACGATTCGTTAAAATTTACATCGAGTGATGCGCAAATATGCTGAAATTCTTTGCCAAAAGCTACTCACATTTTTCAGCAAAAAATATCAGAATATTGTATACTGAATCTACTAAAACAGTTAACGAAATGACCCTTAACGAGCTCGTTCTGCTAACGACACTTTGAACAACTGGGCCCAGGAAATATCGACATTTTCAAAGATAACAGGATTATGACAATAGTAATTTGAAGACGAATGACATTCACATCTTTGACTGATGTACTGCATGGGAAGCTGTCCCTTATCTCAAATTAAGTCCCACATCAACCTGCGCACTCGCACTGTCGGTCAGAAACTTCGTTGCCAGCTAACTTCGGATAATGTGTAGAACATATCGACAACTAAATACCGCCATGAAGTGGGCTGTGCGGATAACTGCGGTCTTGGAAAAACTCGTACAGACTCCGGAGATCCGCAGACTGCTCTACGACGTCGCTGTTTTACAGTCGAACTTCGATGGCTCGAACCCCTTTGGGACCATGAAAATTTGTTTGAGACAGCGGTAGTTCGAGCCACGGAAGGTTACTATTAATGCCACACCAGGAGGCATAATGGAGATAATTGTGGGATATCTTTTCGGTGTTCTATACTTTGAATGTCTGTTGTGTGTACTCATTATAATCGCCTCATAGAGGCGATTCTAATGAGTGCACACAGCATATATTTACAAGATAATAGAAGAAAATCTCCCTAAATTATCCGTACATCGTATTTGGAGGAAATCCCTGCAGACTCAAAAACGTTTTCGACTCATCCATAGTAAACGAGCCATCGAGGTTCGAGCCATTGAAGTTCTACTGTATATGGCATAAGTGTCATGTTCTTAAGTTTCGCACCAATGTCATAAATATGAGCCAGAGCACGACATAACCGTGTGACCAGCAAAGACTCGGGCCAGCATGTGCATCCACCCAATATGGCATTCGGATGTATCTCGCTTTAGATAGCCCAGATGCTGTAAAAGGCACATGCGATCACCGAGGACTCTGATCAGACTGCGCGGATGCACAAGTCTTATGTAGGTTTTGTCGTGCTCTGGTTTTATATGATAAACATCGATATTAGGGCCGCAACGTCAGACAAAGTATGCATGTACGGCCAGTGAAGGTTCAGATTAGCCTGCACATTCGCACAAAATCCTCACTGGACGCATTTTGGATAGCCAAGGATGCAAAGATTCTTCATGCGAACAACGAAGACTGATCAGACTGCACGCATACGCAGGCTGATTTGTGTCTTCTATAGAAGCGCATATTAGGAGGTATGTTTTCCCACGTTGTGACTTATTTGTCCTCAACGTCTGATACTACAAATAACACTTTAGTGCATTTGCAACGCAATTCTTGGCGTATGGCATTTTGTCACGCAAGGCATTTGCAGATAGGGGCTCCTTCGGGAGAGTGGATACATATGATGGGTGTTTTCCGCCATTTGGAAAAACTTTGACAACTTTTGTCACTTCCCGTTTGCTTTTCTCCACTCATAACTTCCTGAAAAGGGGTCTCTTCTAAAAGGAAAGAATGTGCTCCCGAGCGGAGTAGACCCCTTTTCAGAATGGAGGTAAAAGTAAATTTGACAGATTGCCTCCCCCTGAAAGTTTATACATTTGCCTTAAAGCCAGTGACGAAGCAACAGATCAGTCTGCACATTCTTATAGGGATTCTAAATGGAATTATCCTTGAAAGCGATGAACACACTAAAAAAAACTGAAGTGTCGTTTTCTGGCACAGACTGGCTGGATTCGGCCAATTAAAGTCTTTTCTCGTCAACATATCCGTTTATTCTGAAACCGGGTGGCAAACGTTTTGGTCGACTGCGTGAATGTACAGGCTGATCTTGGCCTTCGTTGCCCGCCTATGGCACAGTATAGTAAAACCTCATTGGCTCGAATATGTTTGGGACCATGAAAATTTATTCGAGACATGGATAGTTCGAACCACTGAGGTTAATCTTTGCGCCAGGTTATGAGGCAAATGGTAATAATATATATATATGTCTCGTCAATCTTCTACAAAATAATGATATGTTGAGTGTACTCATTAGAATACGCTCGATGAGGTTATTCTAATGAGTACACACAACATACATTGTCATGATAAAATGTGAAAAATTCCAAATATATTCGTAAATATTTGTTTTCGTGAGCTATCCTAGGGACTTAAAAACGGATTCGAATTAGCCACCGTGACGGTAAATAAGTCATTGGTGTTCGAGTCACTGAGGTTTTAATATAACTCTTTTCTTGCATTATTTGTGAAATGAGTGGCAACGTAAAAATAAAGCTCTGATAGCACTGGTTGGTCAATTCTTTTTCTTTGAGTGTAGGCTGGGGAAATGGTCCTGAACGGGGACTTGAGCTTGTTTCATTTAACCCTTAACTTCCTGTATTTTAAGCAAACAGTGCAGACCTTGTTCATATGCCACAATCTTCGGCGTCTGATTTGGAACTGTACTGTTTGCCAACGTCCCAGACCAGGTTTTACAGATAACCCTCTTTACGCTGCACTCTGACGTCACAGCGACAAGACTAGCGAGGCTATAAATAACCCGTTACCTGGCTTTTTGTACAACCGCGTGGTTGAATTTCATTGATCAATGAAAATCACGTGGACAACTACCATTTTGGAAACTATGACAATCGACCAAAAACGTTTTGTTTTTTTTTTTTTTTTTTCTTTTTTTTTTTGGACGTCTAGCGAATATTGAGATTAGCCTGTGCATTTCAGTATTTTCACTGGCCGCATTTAGAAAGCCAAGGATGCAAAGTTTCCTTATGCTGTGCATTCAGTATTTTCACTGGCCGCATTTAGAAAGCCAAGGATGCAAAGTTTCCTCATGCTGCGCAGATGCGTAGGCTTAATTAAGTCTTCGTTGGACACACGTCAGAAGGTATGTTTCTGACGTTTCGGCTCAAATGCAAAATAGCTGGTTGATTTTATTCTCGCTGGTTTGTGACCTGTGCGCTGACCGTCTTGGTTTGTTCAAGGACGTAAATAATACAAGGATTTGTAACTTGTTCTCCACGTAATAAAAAGAACCAACACACCTCGTGATACCCCGAGAAACCGCGAGAGACGTTCGAGAACCGCTAGCGTCACTTGCCGCCATCTTGTTTTTTTTCTTCGCCAAGAAATATTTGTTGATGAAATACTATCGTATGATCGTTACTGTTAAAAACTGTTGCCTTCAATAGATTTTATTTAATCAACTGTGTCCGTTTATGTCATGAATTAGCCAAAACAACATCGTTTTACCAACAAAAACGGGTTTCATCATGTAGAATGGAGCATGAATTTTTAGAAGGTTTCAAGTAAGTTTTATATAACTTCTTACTTTATGTAGCGAATTTAAGGGAACGGAATAGGTCCTTGAATGTCTCAAGTTTACTAACTACCCAGTTATTTTTGCACATCTGCCGAACCAACTGAGAAAGAAGACCGTCGTTGAACAGTGCTGTACACATTGAGTGATGAAAGACTGATGCGAGTTTTCCAAATCATTGCCCTTTTGTAGCACGAAAAACATTTCAGTTTTCTGCGTTTTCTGTCTGACACTATAATTTTTAGCTAAAATTATATCTGATCCTGTGTTGGCCAGCATCTTAAAGTGCTAAATCGGCCAAACCATGTATTAAACGTGTGTTGTATCTCATATACCCCCACCCATTATATGCACTGGAACCACTGGTTGTTGCCAAGGCATTACCCATTTTGTAACGCAAAAAAACATTTCAGTTTTCTAAATTTTCTGTCAGATATTAATACTGTTAGTTACAGTTATACCTGAACCTGTGTTGGCCCGCATTTCAAGCCCTGTATCATCCTAAAATATGTAATATTTATGAGTTTATATGTTTATTCCAAACGCCCTCCCATTGTTTGTTATGGAATAGTTGACGGGGCATTGCCCATTTTGTAACACATAAAACTTTTCAGTTTTCTGATTTTTATGTCAGATATTATTATTATTAGTTAAAATTATATCTTATCCTGTGTTGGCCAGCATTTCAGGTCTTAAATCATCATAGAACAGGTGAAAATGTTTATTTCATTCACCCTACCCATTATTTGTTATGGAACACAGTTGTAGGGCATTGCCAGTTTTGTAACTCCAAAAACACTGTCAGGCCCGCATCTGATTAACGGTCGCCTCGATATAAGTGAAATAATCTTGAAAGAAACGTAAAACCCCGAATGAATAAATTAAAAAAAATCAAGTATCATTGAGATTCTGATGCTGATCGGGACAGAAAATAATCGAAATGAAAACACCTGACAGATTTTTACCGGCAGCTGTGAATCTTCGATGTCTTTCGCCTCTTGAAAATCGCCGACTTTTACAAATTCATTTCTCCTTTTTATCAATTAAATAATATGAATGACGCCTTGTAAAAAAAAAAAAAAAGAAAGATAATGTTTATTTATCCTGTGAGAGAAAACAATCAAGAAAAAAAAGGTAATGTTTATTAATGCTGTGAGAGAAAACAATCAAGAATTACGGTCGTGGTTGTTCGCTCTTTCGAGTGATACCGGCGATAGCGTACCTGTGTTGTCTTGGTAACGAAAGTCTCGCGCGGCTCTCGCGACCGTAGGACTCTTAACACAGGGACGCACGAGATATTGCGGGATTTCGTTTAGTTGCGAATCTTGTAATTTTATACGTCTTTGGTTTGTTTGCTCTTCCTCTTGATTGTGGCTCTTCCAGGATATCTTAGTTTACTAATTAAAAACAAAACATCTGATCAATCCAAATTACTGGAATGTACAGTAGCAGCCACTTCCCTTTAAACCCACTTTCCTGATTTCCCAAAATACTTTCCTGATATCCCAAAATCACTTTCCTGACTTCCCAAAATCTCGTTTCTGATTTCCAAGACCCACTTTCTTGACTTTCCAAGATCTTTTTCCTGTTTTCCCAAAATTACTTTCCTGATTTCCCAAAATCTTTTCCTGATTTCCCAAACCCACTTTCCTGATTTCCCAAAATCACTTTCCTTATTTCCCAAAATGTTGTTTTACTGTATTTTTTTGCCTCTCTACATAAGGTACCTGTATACAACTGTCATTTGAGGTCTGCCAAAGGGTGTCTGCTATAGGGAGGTTGGACTGTAGATGAAATATAAGAAAATAGTAAAGAAGATCTTGAGGAAGTCTCACAGTCTCAATCAGAAAAATGAATATATTCGGTGAGAGAATATTGTAAGGAATCTTGTTTCATGTACCTTCTATTAGCGATTTTGCTTGTTCCAGGAGGTGCCGGGTTTGCGGGTCTCTCTTTTTCATCATGAAGACATTTCCCAGACTGTCGCAGAAATTTTTGGCGTCTGAGAGTAAACTTTTCTCCATCTCTGATGCCATGTTTGGTGTGTAGTTCAAGCTTTGGTCTGAAAAGAGCACAAAACGGAAATAAATCTCTGAGCGGAAAATAATTAAGACAAATAGGCTGAATATATGTATATAAGATTAGCAGACGACAGCCAGTAATAAGAGACAGAAGTCTTTAGAATGTTACCGTGACAGTTTTATCTAAGGCACTGCCGTAATTACCCTAAGTATTGGGGCAGACAGCCCTGCGCAAACAGTGTAGACACAGATCAGAAGCCGCAAATGCGGCGTGTGATCAATGTCTGCACTGTTTTATTATTCATCTAGCAAGGTTTAAGAACAGGTTATAAAATTGACATCAAAATTTTAGGATACATATATAAGGGGTTAAGGTGCAACCAATATTTAGGGTAAATACGTTACATCTCTCAGAAATTGAAATATATTGATTTATAGACGAAAATAATCCTGTTTCCCCGGTTTCTATTAACGTTTCCATAATTAGCAAAAGCTACAAACCAATTGATCTTTATCCTGTTAAATCGAAAATTAGCAAACAGATGTAGTTGTTTGATTTTCTTTTTATTTTATTTTTATTTATTTACTTATTTATTTATTTATTTTGTTTGTTTTGTTTGTTTAATTTCTTTGTTTATTTTGATTGATTAATTGATTAATTTTATTTGTTTAGCTGTTGCTGTTTTATTTGTTATTTAATTCTTCCACTTGACATGAGAAGGAAATGTGCACTTTATTTTATTTGTTTATTTGTTGCTGTTTTATTTAGATTTTCCACTTGACATTAAACTAACATTTGTACTTTAAAAGTGCACATACGTTTTAATATTTTTAACGTCTGAACGCGCAAACCTCTCTTTCTCCCACCCCAGGTTTGTTATCTTTTTTACCAGTTTTTGGTCTAAAAAAGTACAAAACGGAAAGTCGTTTTGCAAAAGCATTTAAGGTGCCTTTACATTATAACGAATAGAGGTAACGTATCATGAACGAATGACAAAAATTTGACAAAACTCGACTACGCACAAATACGCACAAAAACAAAAACAAAAAAAAAAACGAATGTGTTCATTGGGACTAAACATAACGAACTGAAAACGAATTTGAAACGACACCAGAACGAGTCCATAACGTATAAGTGACTACAAACCAGAGCGAATGCGAAACAAATATCAACGAATGTTAACGATCTCTCAAAGTGTTGTGCGTGCGCTCTGCGTGTAGTGTGGTTTTCTAGCCTGTATATATGTATGCAATACAAATTCAGTTTGGATGCGATCGTGCTGTAGCACTGCCATATATCTCTTAACTCTACGAGCTACTTACCAGAACTGGCGAAGTGGCATTGAAATATGTTTTTATATACCCCAATGGGTAGGTCAACAAGCCTATGCACAAAACGCAAGTCGAGCGCTAGCGATACGGTACTCGTAAGTTAAAGCACACCAAACCCAAACTCAATCGTTTGGAAGTCGCAGCAGCGACGGTGATAGTCATTTCCCAGTTAGCATTCTACGTAAATCTATATCGGGCCGTCATCGGCCCGTCAGGGTAGCTGACGGGCCGATGACGGTCCGATGTAGATTTACGTAGAATGCTAGCTGGGTTATTATAAACGGGGTCAATTCGTACGAAGAACGTTGAAAGAACGTTGTTAATTCGTTAATAATACGTTACGAATACATGAGAAGTTCGTCAAGAACTGACCACAATTTGGTTGGACGAATGCCTCCGTAGAGGTTATGATCCGTTGTCTTACTGCGGGCGAACAAACCGTTTGAATTGCGTTCATCGAACGAACCCGCTGCGTATGGGCTGTTCGTTGGCATACGTCGAAAAATGTTGTGCATGCACAAAAAATTTCGACGTACTGAGCGAACAACAACGTACGGGAACGTACTTCAACGAACTTAAAACGATGAGCTAACGAACATCAGCGAAATCCAGCTTAAGCCTACGACTGCTAAAATATATCCATACGCCTGCGTACGCTAGGCCAATTCGTAATAGTGTACAGGCACTTTTGGCAAAAGATGTGACTTTATCACATTTGGCAAACAATGTAGACCCGGATCAGACGCTGCGTTCTCATGCGCTGTGCACTATATACTGATATATGCAAGAAGGACAAGAGGAATAGGTCGACCGGGGCTTTCTTATCATTAAACATACCTAATGCGCCTCAACAACTGACCTAGTCTGGAAGATAATTCATCGAATATTTTAATATTATATATATGGGTAAACCGTCTCTGACAAGAATCAGGGGACTTCAGGGGGACTAAGTAACAATTCTGGGATATTTTTTCTCTATTTCTCTACATAGAACATATGTTATGGTCACTCATTAGAAGCGCCTCGCCGAGGCGCTTCTAATGAGTAACCATAACATATGTTCAGGCGATGAGTACCTTCAACATATATTTCGGCAAAGCGCTTCTAGTGAGTACCCACAACATCTGTTTCAGCGAGGCGTTTCTAATGAGTATACACAACATATCTTTATGCGAGGCGATTCTAATGAGTACCACAACACATTTAAGCGAAGAGCTTCTGATGAGTACCACAACGCATGTTAAGGCGAGGCGCTTCAAATAAATACCGCAATAAATGTTTAGGCAAGGCGCTTCTAATAAGTACCCACAACATGTTTTCTTGAGAAAATCATCCCAGAATTATCACCAGATTGTCCTCCTTAACAAGTCCCTTGAGGAATATAGGTCCTCATTAAGGGGGATATTCAATTATTGTTGTCACAGACAGTATTACGCTCTATGTTCTCATCGAGTACAATTGAAGATTTTTGCTTTTGGTTTTAAATATAGAATACAATTGCTTATATTTTGTGTGATAGTCTCTATAATTCTATATAGAATGACTTGGTGTATTTTCTTTTATATTCTGTATATTTATACATATATGCATGTCACACTGTACGCAGGTATATCAATACGTTTTGCGTCTAATATATGTAGCCTAGGATTTGTGTTTAATATTTTATATACAACTTAATTTGCATCTTTATTTATTTTACAGGTTTGGCCGAATTTCAGTATGACTGTTGCCAAAGAGTTTGAAGCGATTAATGTGTCACCCTTCTCACTGACAGTATAATGGAAAAAATGAGTACAGGGCAGTGAAAATGTTTTGGCACTAGAGGAAGGTCAATCTCCCACCAATCCATGCATGTTTGGTTGCAGTTTATGACGAATCTTCTCCATCTTATGCAAGTGATTGGCAATGGAGTTTCAGTGTGTAGGAAGGTCAAGAAAACCTTGGGACTATGCATCAGTTAGTTCTTGATAACAGGCGTATTATTAACCTTGTCATGCAGAATAAATTAAGATGCCACGCCAATTTCTAGTTGTCAGCCAATCAGATTGCTTGATCTAGGTTTTGATACATAATCACATACTGAATGATAAACAGGGCAGATCCAGATCAGTTGGCTTCTTCAGAAGCCAACTGATCTGGATCTACACTGTTTGTAAAGGCAGGCTATATCCGGGTTCAGCAGAACAAGGGTTAAAGTTCTTGAGCTAGAGGAGACTATTGGTATCTCCTATGGTTCCATAGAAACTGTTCTTTATGATCATTTACATATGTCAAGAGTCCTTGCGTGTCTAA
Organism: Anodontia alba; assembly: GCA_964016985.1. Taxonomy (NCBI): domain Eukaryota; kingdom Metazoa; phylum Mollusca; class Bivalvia; order Lucinida; family Lucinidae; genus Anodontia; species Anodontia alba. The sequence continues at coordinate 78,078,235 of OZ024826.1, forward strand.
AAAACTCGCAGCTGAAATGAATTAAAGTGGGGTTACCAATAGCTATGCTATGTTAATAACTTAAAGGCATAATCGTGATCTTGAGGACATCTACTTTAGATTAGTAACTTGTGGTGAAACTTGGCTTTATCACTACACAGCGGGCACGTGACGGTTATACAACGTCGCATTAACGTCGATGCAACGTCAATACGACGTTGTATAAACGTTGCTGGGTATGATCTAGAATGTAAACAAGAATCATAGGTGAGGATGTACATGAGGTCACCACGAACCACAAAGTTCAAAGCGTCTTGATTCTGAAAGAAATTACGGCCACTGTAAAGGCACAGTCCATATATGGATATTTTACCACATGGCACATCAGTAAATGAGCCGGGGCAATGCATTTCCTATAAGATTGCATGTCCGCCTATCGAAAACTCAGATCAGCCTGCGCATTCGCATAGTCTGATCAGAGTCTTCACAAGGCACTATGTGGGTAGCCAAGGATCCAAAGCGTCTTCGGGCGGACAGCGAAGACTTTGATCAGACTGCGTGGATTCGTAGGCGGATCTGAGTCCTCGCTGGACGCACATGCAATCTTGTAGAAAAGGCTGTGCCTCTGCTCAAATGGAGAGTATTATGTCAGTTTTAAAAGGGTGCGTCAATTAGTCAGAGATGGCGCAGTGGTAAACCTAGGTAAGGTGTTCTTGTGCTTCAGGACCAGTTCAAACGAGCTAAATATGCAAATGACTGCTGTAAAGACATGTAGGTCCGAAGCAGTGTTACCACCTGACCTTGACCCCTTGTGACTATCAACTGTTCCTAAAACTGAAAAAGCATAATCATGGAAAAAGATACAGTGATGATAATGAACTTATCGCTGCTCACCAGGCTCGGTAAAGGCCAACCTTTCAGAAGTGGTATTAGTGACTTAGTGAAGAGGTAGACGAAAAGTACTGACTTACAAAGGGTCTATGTAGAAACGTGCTACATAGTACCCATGTATCATTCATTATTGATTCAGTTGAGGTTTGAACGACCAAGTCAACCTATTAGGGTCATGTCGAGCCAGTGTGTCATTTTTAGGTTTGGAAAGTGTGTTAGGCTAAAATGTTTTGGTATCCCCTCAAACGCCGTGATAAGACTAAAATTAAAATTGTAAAAACATTCATGAAGCAAAGCCTATGTTTGGTTTGTCTATGTTTTTGTCCTATGATCTTCCCTTATGAGTCTTTAAAATGATTGTTTAAGAAATCATACAGATAACCCGTTCAGCCCGTTGGACCACAACAGAAACCTGTGCAAACGGTGTAGATCATAACGAGCCGTCTCATCAGGATCTACACTGTTTGTCAGTCTGTTGTCAATTTTAGACCGGAGCCCATATTTGCACCAGCTGACGTGTTCAAATTCAAGGATGGAAGAGCCCACTTCAGAAACTCAGGAAGTGAAGGGTTAATTGACTTCCCCATCATCAGCTACAGAAAAAATTGTGTTAAGCAAACACCTTTGGGAAAGCAAAGAAACGGTTGTTGCTTAACGCAGGTGCAGCTTAATGCAGTGAAACATGTGTTAAGAAAGCACCTAAGGGAAAACCCAAGAAAAGTGCTTGTTTAATACAGGTTAATTTACACATATTTTCCATTATTGGGCCTGAACAACTGACCTTTGAATTCAGGCAATTGCTTAATACAGGTGACCATCAAAACAGGTTTGACTGTACAGGTTATAAACACTTATTATGGCTTTTAGGGAATAAAAAAGACATGGTCTCTTAATAAAGATGATTGCTGAAAACAGGTGGTCTTCAAGACAGGTTTAGCCGTTCTTTTTCGCCCTTCTGTAGACACATGTTACTGCCATTTTGGAACTGTCCAAATATGGGGCATGAGCAGCCATTTAGCGGTCGTAAGAGTTCATTATTATGTTAACACATCATTTGGCAGCATTAATATACATAGGAAAACACCCACAGTCGCCCAGTACAGCGTCATTAGAAGTATTTAGTCGATCAAATATATAACACATTATTATGCAAGCGTTATATGTTTGATCGACTAAATACTTCTAATGACGCTGTACTGGGCGATTGTGGGCGATTGTGGGCGTTTTCCTATGTATATTAATGCTGCCAAATGATGTGTTAACTATTGGTTAAAAATAAAAAAATGCAGGACTATATATATGTAAAAAACTATTATATTATGCAGAAGTGTTTTGATGAAGTCGGTGTGTCCAACTGGGTTACTGGAATAAGAAAGTTTTTTTTTTTTTTGTATTTAAATGGACACGGGTATGTGTGGAAAAATCAAACAGTGACAAATACGCGGCAGTTTATGATATAGTTTGTACAAAGACTGGAAAACCAGTATTTACAGGAATGGTATACACGAATAAATCTAAGTTCTAAGTTAACTGCTTATACAGGATTTAAAAGTGTATATGTAAATGTGGTTTACTTAACTCTTTCGGCGCCAAACTGCAGATTACATTTGTCGTCTGCTTTTTTAACAAACTGTCGATTGGAAAGAAGTTTATATGTAAAGTTGAAAGACTGAATGTCAAACAGCGTAGATCCTGATGAGACGGCTCATTATGAGCCGTCTCATCTGGATCTACGCTGTTTGCAAAAGCCTATTATAATCGCCTGTGGCAGTGAAAGAGTTAAACTACATTACAACTAGAAAATTTAGGCGTGTCTTGGCACAATTTAGGGTCTCAGCTCATGACTTAGAAATTGAAAGCGTGCAATACAGTGGTACAGCAAGAAGAGAGCGAATATGTAAAATGTGTCAAAGAACAATTGAAGATGAATTTCACTTCTTATTCGTTTGTAGTACCTACCTAGACTTACGACAGAAATACTTACCGAATGACTGCGTGCTAGCCCCATATGTATTCAAGTTTAATAAACTATTAAGTGGCTCTAATGAACAGACTTTGATAAACCTTGCACTTTATTTGTTTCATACAACAACACGACGCTCTAGAAAATTAGAATTATTTAACGATATTACAAATTACTGACATCTATTATTTACATACGCATCAGTACATTGAAATATTTATATCTTTGTTTAGATTTGTTGTTATGAGCCGGAGGCCTTGTCAATAAATTTGTCTCGTCTTGCCATTAGTCCGAGGAACACTGATGAGGCCTCAATGGTCGAAATTAGGCTAGTCTGGCCCATAACGTAAAGCTAAAACTGCTGTTTTGTTGTTGTTTGTTTGTTTTTCATTTTCATTCTCAGTTTTCATTTATTCCCAAAGGTTACATTCTTTCAGAATCTATTTATGACGAGACACTAATTAAGTTTGGTTCTTTACAAATTGTTCTGCATAAAATGCGAGCGTAAGAATATTCAACTCAAATCGATCTATCTAGAGCTGTAGACAAGGGCATATGTTTTTTTTACCAAACTCATTGATAAGTTATTCTTATTTCTCAATGAAAACATATGTTGTGGGTACTCATAAGAACTTCTAATGAGTATCCACAACACATGTTTTTGTGGACAAATAAGAAAAGATTTTATTTAGATACTTTTCCTATCCAGAGCTCTGGATTTTTTTTTTTTTTTTTTTTGGATCTCAACAGATACCATCACTATGCTTATGACGTAAGTCGTATCAAGTGAAAATACATGTAGCTCTTTGGGCATATGGGACATTCATAAACATACATCCGTCTTGACACGATCAGGCTGATCGGATTCTGGGAATTTCGCATACACAACCTTTGCAGTTTGATTTATCAGTCGCGTCGGTAATTTATAAGTGTCTTACCGCCACAGCATGAAAATCATATTAGCTTTAGCTGTCTTTTAAATTCTGACGGCCCTAATATAAAAGATGTCGCTAGCTTCTACAAAATGCTACTTTGATGCGCGTGTTAAAGCCAAATATTACATATCTGAAGCTACATTTAGTAATTTCTGCGAAAAATATAATTTTCAATTCCCAGGAGGAAATATTTCCTCCCAGGGAAAAGAAATATTCCTTTAGAACGCTATCAAGCCGCGCGACGAATGAATGTCATCTCGTCGCAAAACTTATTGATGTCATTTGAAAACGTCACAAGAATATACAACAGAATCTGAAGAATAAAATAATTTTATGAAATATATATGTCAATATACATTCAGTTTGAAATACAGGAGATGTTTCTCTCGAGACTTGCAAAACTTATAAACAAGACACGTGCTAATGCATTTGTTTGTTTATCGGATTTGCAAATCTCTCGGAAAATTTGTCCTGTATTGTAAACTCAGGACGCATTAACCTCTCTCTCCCTCTTCCCCCCCCCCCCCCCCCCCCCTCTCTCTCTCTCTCTCTCTCTCTCTCTCTCTCTCTCTCTCTCTCTCTCTCTCTTTCTCTCTCTGTTACTATTTGACCATCTAAATTGTTAACCCATTTATGTCTGGCGTCCCATAGAAGAAACATTGCCAAATAGTGTAGACCGCATAATGCGGCGTTCGATCTGAATCTACATTGTTTGCCATTCTTCGAAAAGTACTTTAGACACCTCTGCAGATAGAATTATGGAATTGTCGATATTTTAGGACAGATATGACAAGGAAATAAAATGTCCGAATACTTAGGGTAAATAAATACAGTACAGGGCGTTCTGAGATAGGAAGACCGTATACACATAAAGTTTCATTTTTGAGTTTGTTACCCTCATTGCGGGTTGCCCCGGCGAGCCGCATATAAAGGGGTTGTGCTACCCACACATCATATACGGGAATAATACCAAACCTAGCTTAAGCGGAACTTTCTGGCGAAAGAATGTGCACAATACTGGTTAACCACTTAGAGGACTAAGCCTGCCCAGGAAAAGTGTGGTTAGGTAAACTGACCGCGCTCGACATGACCCCATTGGGCTGACTGGGCCGTAAAACCTCAACACAAACAAACAGCTTAAGCGGAAGTAACTACTAAGACTGTTGACATAGTAGTCGTGCATCTGATAACAAATAGAATACAATAAAATGTTTTGTTATCCAATGATGGTCTCTTTCGGGTATACACTTAAAGGATTGTTAGCATCCATACCGATTTCGCATTCAAATGAAATTATGCTTCAGGGAGTACTAGAGTTCATCAAGACATTAAAGAAGCAGCTTTTAAAGGATTGGTGCGCCCAGACTTGGAGTAAGGCAGTTAGGTTTGGGACCCCAGGGTGTAGTCAAGAAGAGCTGGAAAGCGTGCAAAAGTGCGGAGCTAGATTTGTCACACTCTAGTGATCTGCTATAGTCAAAATGTTAAAAAAAAAAAAAAAAAAAAAAAAAAAAAAACCTCAAAGGATAAAAGAAATTGTCAACAAAGTCCGAGGCATCTATTATTTGTGTACATGTCAAAAGTAAATTTTACAATTCGGACGAAACCAAAACTCGGAAAAATAATGGAGTCATTTAGATTAGCTCAATGAATCTTGACACATATGCCATCATGTGAGGCATAAGCGTACATGCAATTACTGAAGCTAAACGGTCCGCTAGCTTTTTTAATAAGCTAATACTTGTGTAGTTTAGATGTTCTGTATGTGCTGGTCACCAGAGGTCTTGTCATCGGGTAACATGGAACTTATATTCCAGGTATGACATTTCTCTATCAAATAGTCGAGTTATAGGGCAAAATCTTTGAACCATGAAATATAGGTCACACTGACCTAGATGTATTTTAATGTCAATCGTCTGGTCACATAGAACTTATATTCCAGGTATGACATTTCTCATTCAAATAGTATTCAAGACAAAATCACTGAACCATGAAATATAGGTCACACTGACCTAGATATATTTTGAGGTCAATCATCGGGTCACAACGAACTTATATTCAAGGTGTGTCATTTCTCCATCAAATGGTCTCCGAGTTATAAGGCAAATCACTGTACCATGAAATGTAGGTCACACTGACCTAGATATATTTCAATATCACTCATTGGGTCAGATGTAACTTAGAATCCAGATATGAAGTATCTCCATCAAATAGTATTCACGATATAAGGCATAATTACTGAATCATGAAATATAGGTCATACTGACCTAGGTATATTTTGAGGTCAATCATTGGTTCAGATGGAACTTATAATGCAGGTATGACGTATTCAAGATATAAGGCAAAATCACTGAACCTTGAAATATTGGTCACACTGACCTTGATATATTTTGAGGTCAATCATCGGGTCACATGAAACTAATATTCCAAGTATGACATTTCTCGGACTAAAATACTCGTCAAGATATAAGGTAAAATCACTGGACCGTGAAATATAGTTCGCCATGTGACCCGATGATTGACCTAAAATATATCTAGGTCAGTGTGACCTATATTTGTTTGTTTTCAGGTTTTACGGCCCAGTCAACCCAACGGGGTCATGTCGAGCGCGGTCAGTTTACCTTACCACACCCTTAATTGGCAGGCTTAGTCCTCGAAGAGGTTAACCAGTATTGTGCAAATTCTTTCGCCAGAAACTGACAACTGCCCTTTTTGTGAATCAGCGGAAGGGACAGAATGACCGTAGAAAATATTTCATGATCAAATCTCCACGAAAAATGTTGCCGACCCAGCAGGGGTTGAACCCGCAACCTCCTGATCACCAGTTGGACGCGCATCCAACTTAGCCACCAAGGCCGCATCTTAAAGAAGTAAGTAAGCATCTAAATTTATATTTATATTTAGTAAAATTATCTTAATTCTTTTTTTTTTTTTTTTTTTTAAATATCTTAAGCCGAGTCATAGTTGATTGAAACGTAAACAAAAATATGGTTTTGACTTTGTGCGGAAAAAACAAACAAAAAAAAAAAAAAAAAAAAAAAAAAAAAAAACATTCCATGCATTCTGATTGTTTCATTCCTTAGACAACTGTTCAAGTATTACGATTTAGATAGAAATAGCAGAGAATAAAGATTTGCTTACCATTTTATAGTCCGTTAAATCGAATAAAAACTGTCAAATATATAATTTAGCCTGTTTCTCGTAATAAGTTGGGTAGATATGCGTTATATATTAGGAATGCGATCCAGCTGTTGATTTTTGTCTAGAGAAAATCATAATTGGTGACAAAACGAAGCAGTTTCTTCAACTGCACAGGTACGGAAAGTTCCTAAACTCTGGTCAGTATAACATGCGACTGAGCAGGTGTTTCGAGAACAGATAACGTGATTTTCAGCGCGAAGATGCCGAACTATTTGACTGCGTATTCTGAGAGAGGCAAAGGAGCTTTACAGACTCGATGGCAGTTTATCGTGGCTGATTCAAACTCGTTTTTGGAGTTTCTAGGAAATTCTTCTACATTACGAAAACATGCCTATTCAAATATATTGAAAATTTTACCACCAAAAAATGAAAATTTTCAGATAAAATTTTTTGATATTTTTCATATTTCTGCTAAAAACATAGATTGTGGGTACTCGGTAGAACCGCCTCGGCGAGGCGGTTCTAACGAGTACCCACAATCTATGTTTTGAGCAGAAATAAGAAAAATAATGTATACCCCTGTAAACCCCAGTTTTACTATATAAAAGTGGGGTTTAAGGGGGTCAAAATTATATAGGCATGTTTTCGTGATGAATAGGTTAAGTAAACGAACAATTTAGGATATTTTAGGGAATTTCTCCTCTATGTATCTCGTGTCTACGCATTAGTATCGCCCTATCGAGATGATTCTAATAAGTACACTTAATTAACGATTGTTTTATAGACGATCGAACGCATCCATAAATTATCCCCGTTTGCCTAAAGACATGGCGCTATGATTACCCTCATTGGCTTGAACTATCTATGTCTAGAACAAAATTACATTCATCACGAAAGCATGTCTATATAATGTTGACCGCTTAAACCCCACCTTTATATAGTAAAACTGGGGTTTACAGGGGTAAGTTATATATTATTTTTCTTATTTCTGCTCAAAAATAGATGGTGGGTACCCATTAGAACCGCCTCGCCGAGTCTCTTAGTTTTTTTAGTTTTTTTTTTGTTCATTATAGTAATATTCTCTCTCTTTCTCTCTCTCTCTCTCTCTCTCTCTCTCTCTCTCTCTCTCTCTCTCTCTCTCTCTCTCTCTCTCTCTGAAACATTCTATGCAAAAGAAGTATAATAAAGACTGAGGAAACCTTTGGTTGATAATACTGTTTAAAACTAGTATGTTTGTTGAAATTCTATAAACGTTTCAAATTAAGTCATACTTTGTATCGTTTTTATATTAAGGCCTGTATTGTTTTCCTGTATACTGGTATAGTATATAGGTCCTTTCATGTTTTTGGTTTATGGCAATACAGGCCTTTAGATTTTTGTGTTTATGGCATATGAATTTTCAAAAACTGACATTTATTGGTATATAGAAATGATAATATATGATATATTTAGAAAATATTTTTGTGGCATATGCTATCACAAGTACCACCCGATCCCACTAAGAAGGTCCCATACTATGCTAGGATATTTATTTATAAATACGGTGAAGTCATTACGAAAACACGCCTATTCAAATATATTGAAAATTTCACCACCAAAAACTGAAAGTTTTCAGATCAAAGTGTTGATATTTTTCATATTTCTGCTCAAAACATAGATTGTAGGTACTCGTTAGAACCGCCTCGCCGAGGCGGTTCTAACGGGTACCCACAATCTATGTTTTTAGCAGATATAAGAAAAATAATGTATACCCCTGTAAACCCCAGTTTTACTATATAAAAGTGGGGTTTAAGGGGGGTCAAAATTATATAGGTATGTTTTCGTGATGAAAATCAAAATCAACACAGCAGTATTACTGTAACATGTTTCGGATATATTCCTTCTTCAGACAGTATACATAATAACAGCCGGCCTCGGTGGCTCAGTTGGATGCGCCGTCCGACTGGAGACCAGGAGGTCGCGGGTTCAACCCCCGCCGAGGTCGGCAACATTCTTTCGTGGAGATTGATCATGAAATATTTTCTACAGTCATTCTCTCCCTTCTGCCGATTCAAGAAGGGCAGTTGTCAGTTTCTGGCGAAAGAATGTGCACAGTACTGGTTAACCGCTTAGAGGACTAAGCCTGCCCAGTAAACATGTGGTTAGGTAAACTGAACGCGCTCGACATGACCCCATTGGGTTGACTGGGCCGTAAAACCTCAACACAAACAAATACATAATAACAACATAAAAAGGATGTTAAAGTGCCAAATGACGTTGACGTCGGCAGGAAGTAATGTTAAAAGCGCCAAAACGACGTTAATAATTACGGAAAAACGGAGATGACCCATGATAGACCATGATAATATACCTGTCCCAACATTTTACTGCCTCTCGATATGTCTGAAACCCGGATGGGTGGCAAACAGTATTGACCTTGATATGACGCCGCATTCTGCTGCGTCTGATCTGTATTTACACTGTTTACTTAGACCAGTCTGTTTGAATACTTAGCGGTAGTATGGTACTTTATTTACCATAAATCTTCGGACATCTGAACTTTTTTTTTTTATTTATTAGAAATTTCATGGATACATACATACATACAAGACGAGTACATATATATGTACCATTGGATTGGACGTAGGCATAGCCTATTTCAGTCCTTTCCAAATGGTACTGTATAGTATAATTGAAACTATTTAGATACAACAAGAATGGTTACATACATGCATCTGAACTTGCTATACTTGTTGGAACAAGTCCAGGGCCCAGTTGTTAAAAGCGTCGTTAGCTTAACTAGCTCGTTAAGGGTCATTTCATTAACTGTTTTAGCGGATTCAATACACGATATTCTGATATTTTTTGCTGAAAAAAATGTGAGCACTGCAAAAGCTACTCACATGTTTTCAGCGAAAAATTTCAGCATATTTGCGTATCACTCAATTAAAATTTTAACGAATCATTAACTAACGACATCGTTAGTTTTGAACAACTGGGCCCCGGTTGCTACCTGCGAAATGAATGGCAAACAGCATAGACTCTGATCAGACTGCGACTGACCTTGCTCTACACTGTTTTGTCTAGACATGTTTGTCCGAATAAAGAAGTAAACAGATACATATATATACCTTATTTACCATAAATACAAATTCTCCCCATACCTGTCCTTACGTTGAAACAAATCCATCTTATTACCTTTTTACACGTCTCAAAACTAATTTATGAGTGAACAAATGTAGGCCCGCTGGCGCAGTTAAAACTTGGTTTTCGCCGTTCATGCTTCCGCTAAAATAATCAGTATTTACTTTTAACCTTTCCCCCACTCTGGGCTTATTCAGTAGACGACACAACTGATGATAGTTTTCTTTTTTTTTTTTTTCAGAAAACAAATCTGTTTTCTGGGAAAATAAGAAAATATTTCAATATGTCGTCTGCTGAAGATTTTTACCCAGAGTGCTAAGCGTTGAATTGGTATGACATATATAGTAGCATGGCTTTATTATGGCAATGTACAACTCACACTCATTTAATATGTCAAAAAAATAATATTAATCATAATAATAATAACATCTACTTACAAGTCGAATCTTTGACCGTTGACGGTTCCTTGTTCAGTCAACACAATATGACTTGAAACACATTTAATCTTGTCCTACATGGAATCAAACACGCTGTCCTCTCCTCTCCTCTCCGCTCTCCTCCAACAATGACTCAGTTCCATTATACCAATTTTCTCCCAAACGCCGTCTGTCTTTTCTGATCGATTTTATCTTCAATTCCCTCTTCCGATGAAACATTTCTCTTCGCACCAGGCTCGGTATTGGATTTCTCGCCTATTGATTTGGTCCACGGCCGTTTAACGTTTAGCGTGCTGGGTAAAAATTTAAGCAGACGACAATTTCAAACAGTTCTCTTATTTTATCCCAGAAAATGTGCTTTAACGTTTCATGCAAATTGTCTCCAGAGGAGATAATTTGCATGAAATGTCAAAGACTATTTTCTTGGACAAATAAGAAAAAATATCATCAATTTGTCGTCTGCTGAATTTACCCAGAGAGCGATAAAGGTTAACGATGAAGAACGCATTATCATTATTATTTTAATATGATAAAGTAATTCATGAGTTAGTCATGGCATTTTTCTTTTTTCTTTTTCTTTTCTAGAGACTCCGTGGCAGAGAGAAACCTCCTTAGCGTCACAAACAGATTTCATGAAAATCATAAATAAATACAAATGTACATGTAAAATAAATAAACAATTAAATAGATAATTAAGTAAATAAAGTAGCAATCCTGTGACAGTGTCGACTTGTTACGGTTTCAGCTTGTGAACACAGAGTTTCAGACAGGAAATATTATAATAATGTTGCCAGATTACTAGTTATATTTTGAGATACACATCTTAGGGCGCTGATCACAACTGCAGCAGACGACATTTGTTTTTGTTTTCAAAGAAATAAGACGTGTGACATTTCATGTGAATAGGCTGCTAGTGAAAATGTCAAGTCTTATTTTCTTTGAAAACAAATTTGAAAAATAATAATAATAATAAAGAAAGAAAGAAAGAATAGAATGTCGTCTGCTGCAATTATGTTTAGCGCTTTATAATTAAACTTATAATTACTATTCAGATTTTAACTTTCTGAAATTAAGGTACAAATTTCTTACAAATTGTCAGTCTCAATAAGAGATTTTTTTTTTATTTCTTTTTTTATTTTCGCTTATAGATATATATTCATTTAAGGAGACTTAATCCACCGCCATTTCTTACAAGGAACAAAACTTTTTCGAGTTCTTGTTTTGTTTCTTGTGCATCATTCCCCTTATGAAAAGGGTCTTCTCTAATTGGAAAGAATTTACTCAAGGGGTAGCAAATTCTTTCCTTTTAGAGTGGTCAACTTTTCAGAAGTGAGGCTAAACAATGTTGACAGAGTTGTCTCCCTTGAAAGAATATCAATTCCCTTAACTCTTCAGCTGCCAAATTTCAGACGACATTTGCCGTCTGCTTTTTTTTAAACAAACTATTTGCTTGGAAAGAAGTTTACATGTAAAGTTGAAAGACTGAACGTCAAACAGCGTATATCCAGATAAGATGGCGTCTCATCTGGATCTATGCTGTTTGCAAAAGCCTATTATTATCGCTTATGGCAGTGAAAGAGTTAAACTGATACATTGTAGACAACATGATTAAAATATGATTTGGACACTGTGGGCATGTCCAAATCGATCAGGTGTGCATGATGACGTCATGTATTGACAGAAAGGATGCTGCAAAGAACGTGCCATTATTGGAAAAGTTGAATATTCATTAGACACGCGTTATCGATTGAAAAATATCCTGATATTCCGCGTCGGATTATAAACACAAAGCCCTGCAAAACAAAATGGCTGATACAGAAAAGGATAATGATGAAAAAAGTTGCGATGCGACCGCGAAAAAATCTTCAGTCGCAGACGACATGCCTTCGCCGGAAGAGAACGTGCCAGAAGTAGACGAGAGTGAAGAATATGAAGCAGACGACATCAAATCTTCTGTTAAA
>OZ024826.1:78095661-78170661 GCA_964016985.1 Anodontia alba
TACTGTTCTCCATATATTATCTGTAAACTTTAGACCATGGTGTCTTTAAGGAGACGATTTAAATATGCCTCGTCGCTTACTAATAGATCCTGTTTCTTTTGTATTTACTTCTATACATTTATGTTTTATTGACTGTGTAATAAATATTGTTTAACCCTTTCACCCCTGAGTTTCTGAAGTGCACTCTTCCGTCTATGACATTGACTGTCCATTATCTCAATAAGGGATGTCGCGTAGATAAACATCAAAAACAAAATGGCAAACAGAGCAGTGACAAAATAAAAAAAAAAAGGCAAACAGTGTAGATCCTGATGAGACGGCTCATACGAGCCGTCTCATCTGGATCCATAGACTGGCTCCAGTCGTTTTTATTGTATATCTATTTTTCTCTTTCTCTACATTATTTTTTTTACATGATCCTCTTTAATCCAACTTCAAGTTACCTATGGCTGAACAAAAACCTTTCTTTCTAGCCAAGGGACTGAAGTAAACAAAAATTCTACAAGCTATACAAGTGTTGTGTCCCCTCAAAAAAAAAAAAAAAAAAAAAAGAAGAAGAAGAAGAAAAAGAAAGAAAAGAAAAATAAAGAAAGGGTCTGGGACCAGACTACTGGATCCACATTGTTTGTAAAACCTTTTTTCTGGTCTGAGGAGTTGAAAGGATTAAACCGATACATATTATTTTCGATGGTCTTAAAAAAACCGTAATAAAATATATGTCAGAAACGGCGTTTTATTATTTTTTCAGGTGGTACTATTGACATAGTGGCCCATAAAATCAGAAAAGATGGGCGTATCAGGGAATTGTTCCGAGCCACCGGAGGAGCTTGGGGTGGAACCGTGATTGATACCCAATTTGTAACTCTTCTTTACAAAATATTTGGTGAGGATTTCATCACAGCATTTCAAAATGAGTATCCGAAAGACTTTGTAGAGCTCATGCAAGACTTTGAAATAAAGAAGAGAGGGGAAAGTGAAAGTATTCGCGTATCTTTGCCATACAATTTCTGCAATTACAAACATTACGGAAGATCAGTCCAAGAGTGCATAAAATCATTCGCTGCGCAGGCGGAAGCGGAAATAAAATTCTCGTCTGGCAAATTAGTGATGTCTTCAGCGGTTGTACACGAACTGTTTCAAGATGCTCTCGATCGAATTAATGAGCACATCAAATCGCTAATGCTCAAATCTAAGCTAAAGGACACTAGATATATTTTTCTTGTCGGTGGTTTTGCAGAATCTGCTCGTCTGCAGAGATCGTTAAAGGACGAATTTAGTGAAATGGTTAATGTTCTTATACCAGAAGAAGCAAGTTTGGCTGTGGTGCGTGGTGCTGTGGCATTTGGTCATGATCCAAGTTCGATTTGTCAGAGAATATGCAGGTATACTTATGGTGTAGGATCTTATCTTCCATTTGAAGAGGGTGAGCACAGAAATGATCTGAAGGTTGAATCCGATGGTATGGTTTTGTGTAAAAACATTTTCCAAATTTGGGCGGAAGCCGGGGAGGTCATAGGTCACAATGAAAGTTGGCACGAAAGTTACACCCCAATCATAAATAATCAAAAAGGCATTATATTTGAATTCTACAAATCTACGAGGAGAAAGGTTAAATACATTGACGAAGATGGCGTCGTCAAATGTGGGTGCTTAGTCGTGGAAATGCCAGATTTGACGGGAGATAGGTCAAGGTCAGTTGACTTAGAGGTCATATTTGGAGGAACAGAAATCAAAGTGGTAGGTTATGATCATACAAGTAAAACCAGAAGAGAGACTTACGTGGATTTCTTAACAATTTAAGGAGAAGGGATAAACTTGATAGATTTTTTTTTGCAGTTTCGGAAGGGAAACGACTTGTTAAACTACTTGTTTGCTTTTCTGCACATCAGATCCTTTAACATAAAAATGGTTTCACCAGTTCACCCCTGAATTTCTGAAGTGTACTCTTCCGTCTATGACATTAAATGTGTCCATTATCTCAACAAGGGATGTTGCGTAGACAAAAATCGAAACTAAATGGCACAATGAGTAGGAACAAAATAGAAGAAGGCAAACAGTGTAGATCCTGATGAGACGGCTCATACGAGCCGTCTCATCTGGATCTACATTGTTTCTAAAACTTTTTTTCTTGTCCGAGGAGTTGAAAGGATAAAACCGATAGATATTTTTTTTCGACTATTTTAAGAAAAAAGTACAATTACATGTGTAAAGCGACAATGTTTTTCATAAAAAGGCTGTTCTAAAAAGGAGTTAGTTTTACGTAGGGGTAACAAATTATCTATTTTTAGAGTAGCCCCTTTCCAGAAGGGAAGCAAACACAGTTTTGACAGAGTTACCTCCCCACTGAAAGTGTTTTTTTATTCTCTTAATAATTTAGAATGAACTATATAAAGGTCCAAAAGTTAAGCATCACATTTCGACGTAGTCATGCGACTCTGAAACAGATAGACTTTAAGTGATACAGTGGACCCTCGTTACAACGATAGCTTGTGTTCCCAAAGATGATGTCATTAAAGTGAATTTACTGTTGTTAAGAATCCTTAAACACAACAGAATGATATGCAAGAAAGGGTCTATTTCATCCTTATTTCCCACAGAACATGTTTTGTACATTTGTGAGAATCGCCTCACAAAGGTGATTCTAGCAAACATCCAGAACATTTTCCTTTTTGAAATATTAAATGAAATATTCTTGTATGATTTCTGGTTAATTTTTCCTCTTGAACGACGGTTTCGTACCATTCAAATTATTATTATAACGAATGTCGTCGTTGTATGGAGAGTCGGTATAAACATCGTTGACTATATTTTATATGATTATTTCGTGTACCGTTCTTACCCTAAATAATGGGACCTCTTAACTCCTTAACAAAGTTGTCCTAAATTTTAACAAGGCATTTGACAACCATAAAATTTAAAATTGCTAAATGAGTATAGGAGTACCACACATTATAGACTGATCAGCGCCGCGGTATGCTGCGTCTGATCAGGGTCTGCATTTTCTAAGGCGTGTCTGTCCTAATACTTAGAGTAAATACGGCATTTTCGCTCAATAGAAACTCCTGAGATTTATTTTCATCAGATGATGATGTCATTTAATATAAAAGAAACTGCAACAAAGGACAGTAATACAGTCATCCCTCTTTATATAAAGATACTCGATATAATGACAAACTTCGTTATAATGATAATTTGACTGGCATGAAACCTTTGCTCAAGAGATATTTAAACAATTAATCAGAAATTATGCAAGAACATTGTAGCAGAGTATTTAATACTTGAAGCAACATATGCTTTGGATATTTGTTAGAATCGCCTCATTGAGGCGATTCTAACAAATATCCAAAGTATATGTTGCTTCAAGTATTAAATACTTTGCTTCAATGTTCTTGCATAATTGATTCTAACAAATATCCAAAACATATGTTTTGTGAGGCAATAAGAATAAAACAAAGCGGTTCTTATATATCTTTCTGCCCGTAAAGGATTTTATTCAACAGCACATTCATTTTATGGCAACATCCTTGGAAACATATGCTGTTTTTGTAAGGATGATTCACTGTTTTAAAGGCAATTTGAAAAACCGATGATATCTGATAGCTGAAGGAAGTCTGCAGTTAGAAAAGGAATGCGCAACGAATACATAATCAAAGAAAGTATACCAGACGTTAACTCCAAGGGACCAGAAATTCCAGTTTGAGATAACCGTAATTTTAATAACAGAAGTTAATGAGTAAAGAACATAAGTAAAACTAAACAAACATTATCAAATTATGTTTGACTTAAGCAGAAATAATCAGTGTTTGCGGTAACGAGAGTCAACTGTAATATGCTAGGTAGAAATCATTATTACCGTATTTACCCTAAGCATTTGGACGGAAAGGCCAGAGCAAACAGTGTGGACCTAGACCAGACTTCACAGAACGAGAACGTGGCGTCTGGTTAGGGTCTATACCGGGTTTGCCCTTCACCTAACAGTTTAAGACGCATTTTCAGGAAGTTAAAGGACTTCACTATAGTGAAAGGCACTAAAGTGTTGTTTATATTTTCTGGTTCTTTGCGATCACTGAGCCCATTACAGGTTGTTTTTGGTTTATTTTGTTTCCTTTTTTTATAATTATCATTACGATCTGGGGGTTACTGATCATGCCTAATTCATTACGAAAACACGCCTATTCAAATATACTGAAAAATTCACTACCAAAATGAAGTTTTCAGATAAAAAATCTGATATTTTTTCATATTTCTGCTCAAAACATAGATTGTGGGTATTCGTTACAACCGCCTCGCCGAGGCGGTTCTAACGAGTACCCACAATCTGTTCTTGAGCAGGAAGAAGAAAAATACCGTGTACCCCTGAAAACCCCAGTTTTACTACATAAAAAAAGGGGTTTAAGGGGGTCAAAATTATATACTATATTAGGTATTTTTTCGTAATATGGTCGAAACTAGCTACTGTTGCCCAGAAAACTTCAAATTCGAGCTGTTTTGTGAGTGCCTTTATTGCTCTTAATGTAAGAACTTTTAGGAATAAAATTAATATTTAAGTCTTACAAACACTTTACTGCGATAGTGTGAACGTAGGTGCTCCTATACAGGAGGATAATGCTACCAAAGAAGAAGGCCGTTTTTTGACTATTGTTCTAATTTTAGAAAAAAATATGGTAAGGAGTTAATGTGTCCGAATACTTAGGTAAATACGGCAACCAACACAAACAGACATGTTATTAATCTGTACAAGAATCGAATTTAAAAGGAGCCTCGAAAAAAGAAAAAAAAGGGGTTTTATGTCAAACAGCTAAGGCAAGGAACGTCTTAGGCAAGGAATCGGCCAGCACATTAGGGACTTTCCTGTCCGTCGATACACGCTGATGTATTCAGTTATACTGAAGCGGGCAACGGAGACCCTGATCAAGCTGCGCAAATGCGCGAGTTGATCCGGGCTTTCGTTGTCTGCATAAGTGAAAAATGTTGTTGTTTTTCCTTGTTGTTTTTTTTTTTTAATCTCATTGTGTGATTAAATGTATTTTGTTCAATATTAAACCATTTATGCCAAGCGACCCCTATAGTGGACTCTGACAAACACTATAGACCCAGATCAGACGCCTTAGAACGCATTTAGTATTAGGATTTCTCTAAAACATGGTAATAAGAAAAAACTAACCGAACACCCTTTCTATTAGAAATGGACTGGCCTAAAGAGTTACACTCGGCATAAATGGGTCTTTGCTATGATCAATATTTTGTATAGCTACATTTGTAATTGACATACAGACAGCAACTAAACCGCTTTAATAAATTGCAAAATCGGGTTCATTGGAACGACATTTGACAAAAGAAAATCCGAATGGAAATTCTTGCATCATTTGGTCAATTATGCAAAAGCGAATAGCCTTGTGTTTTCTATTAACCCTTAAAGCGCCAAACATAGCAGTGGCAGACGACATTCTTAATTATATTTTTTTCAGAGAAAGTAAGGTTTGTCAAGCCTTATTTTCTCTGAAAATAAAAATAAAATAATAAAAATTGTGAATGTCGTCTACTTCAGTTTTGCATAGCGTTTTAAGGGTTAAACCGGGAAGTATTTTAACCGTGTCATGTGAAAATGTGCCCTAGGGCACATATTGACAGTGAAGGCACAGATCGGCCTGGGCAATGCACATTCTGACCAGGGACTTCGAATTCGCTGTTCGCTTACATAATCATTTCATACTAAAAATTACATCAAGAGGTCTGATCAGAGAGAGAGAGAGAGAGAGAGAGAGAGAGAGAGAGAGAGAGCTGGGTGCAGGCTGATCGGAATTCGTTGTATATGCCACAAAGATCAGTTCTCAACTGACGCGGCCTAGTTAAATTTGGAGAATTTTTATATGATGCATTGTTGTACATTTTGTTATTAAGCTCAGCCTAGCTATCAGAAATCATGTCTCACGGCATACATGCACATGTATATTCGCACAGCGCAGGCCAAGATCAGACCAGACTTACGCTCTTCACAAGCGTATTCTACAATGGCCAGATCTAATCAAGAGTATCCCTGCTTGTCCATGGTCAGGTAAGATACATAACTATTGTAAACTTATATTAAAACGAACGTACCGGGGCAAATACCGCATTTTTGTCCAAAAATTTCGGACATCCTTACTCTTAACATTTTATTTAAACTCTGAACAAAAAATGAATGAATGTTTTACTATTGTACACGTGTCTATACTTCATTACAAAAATACGCCTATTCAAATATATTGAAAATTTCACCACCAAAAAACTGAAAGTTTTCAGATGAAAATTCTGATATTTTTCATATTTCTGCTCAAAACATAGATTGTGGGTACTCGTTAGAACCGCCTCGCCGAGGCGGTTCTAACGAGTACCCACAATTTATGTTTTTGAGCAGAAATAAGAAAAATGATATATACCCATGTAAACCCCAGTTTTACTATATAAAAGTGGGGTTTAAGGGAGGTATGTTTTCGTGATGTAAACTTCAAAATGAATAGCAAACAGTGTAGACCATGATCAGACGCCGCGTTCTGTGGCGTCTGATCTGGATATCACTGTTTGCCCGGACTTTAGTCTGTCCGAATACAGACCCAGAACAGTCTGATTCTAAAGGAGCATTTTATAAGGTTCTGCATATTAAATCATTAAAATAACGCTTTCTACATACATCAATATGAAGCCAAATTGAGGCGTTGCTTTTTTCGGATATAAGGGGTAAGCTGTTAAAATATCCGAATTTTTTCTCTGCTTTCGACATCTTTCAGAAAGTGTATTTGCAAACTTATGTCACGATTTAATGCAAAACCTAAGTAAATTTGCAAACTTTAGTCGTGATTTAATGCAAAACATTTTAGCTGTTACTACATTTCCACAACCAGTTTTATTCTAGCCATTGGTTTAAATATTTTCACTTTTCCTATTATAGAAAAAATGGCTGCAGACTAGGCAGAAATAAAATGAGGCAGATTTTCAACAAGTTCTATTTGTTCAAAATGTCTGAATGTTTTACAGCATTTTCATGAAAAATCAGTAATTGAAAATCAGCAAAGAAAAGTAGAAAAATATTTCCTTGAATAAAAAAACAACAACTTTTTCTATAGAAATTGCATTTAATTTTTGGGTAAATAATAGATAACAAAACTCAGAAACAGAAAAGAGAAATTGAATTTGACCAAAATATTTTCATTTAAAATAAAATGCCAAGCAAAAACGGTCTGTCAGAGTAATGTCGAAAGGACAGTAGGTAATTTATGGTGGACACGGCGTAGGACTGATTTTCTCTAGGCGTGGTCGTGTCTCGCTTGTTTCAACATGGTACCTCACTTTGAATTCTGGGTTTTGTACATTGTGTTAATTTCTTTAAGTTGTCTGTTTGAATGGTCTAATGAGCTTTAAATGTTTTCTTTGTAAAAAAGTACCTCAGTTTGAAATGTTTTGATATCAACTGTGCAGATTTAAATTTATTCACAGTCTGTGTGTGTGTGTGTGTGTGTGTGTGTGTGTGTGTGTGTGTATGTGCGTGCTTGCGTGTGTATGTGTGTGCGTGCGTATGTGTGTGCGTGTGCGTGCGTGTGGGTGTTGGTTTGTTTACTTTTAAAACGATTTTTCTTTCTTGTTTTCTATTTTTCTTTTTTTGTTTGTTTGTTTCTTTCTTTGTTTCTTCTTTCTTTCTATGAGTCTTTCTTTCTTTCTTTTTTCTTTCTCTCTTTCTTTCTTTCTTTCTTTCTTCTTTCTTTTGATTTGTTCGTCGTTTTTAGGAGCATTGATGGTGTTGTGGCTTCAAAGCACAAACTATTTATACCTGCTAATAATAAAAATAATAATAATGCACATTCCTTCTGTTGTTTAATTTATCCTGATTTTAATGCCTGAATTATTGTACACCATTGGTTACCTGGGGCGGATTCAAATGGGATTCACTCGAAACCCCTTTGACTAAAAAAAAAACACAAAAAAAAACTCATTTTCATGGGAAATTTTGGATAATTTAAACAGTTTGGGATACCGTATTTACCCTCAATATTCACACCCCTAACTCTTTACCTTATACTTTTCTTCAACTAATCCATTGTACTATGTTTGAATATCAGCAAAAGTGCTGGGTGAGTGGTAACAAGTGTAGACCCTGATCAGACGCCGCGTTTTGCGGCATCTGATCTGGATCTACACTGTTTGCTCAGCCTGTCTGTCCGAATACGAAGAAATCACCCTGGATCCACCCTGGATTTACCATGGTTACTTCAATACCCCTATTGCTTTCTAAGGACACTTTGTCATTGCTTTTTTAACCGGTGAGCTGTCCTAACCTACGAGATTTATGCATAGCGTCCCAGAAAATGGACCTTTCTTAGCAGTCTAGACCTTGATCATAGGTTGCGTCTGACCGGGGTCTGCACTAGTAGTACATCCTATACTACTTGCACTGTTTGTCATGACATAAGCTGTGTTTGTAATTAAGGAAACAATATCGACATGTTCTACCATATGGTGCCGGCCCCGGTGGCTCAGTTGGATGCTTTTGTATTGAGGTTTTACGGCCCAGTCAACCCAATGGGGTCATGTCGAGCGCGGTCAGTTCACCTAACTACACGTTTACTGGGCAGGCTTAGTCCTCTAAGCGGTTAACCAGTACTGTGCACATTTTTTCGCCAGAAACTGACAACTGCCCTTCTTAAATCAGCGGAAGGGAGAGAATGACCGTAGAAAATATTTCATGATCAATCTCCACGAAAGAATGGTGCCGACCTCGGCGGGGGTTGAACCCGCGACCTCCTGGTCTCCAGTCGGACGGCGCATCCAACTGAGCCACCGAGGTACTGTAGGCTCAGTTGGATGCGCCGTCCGCATTACGAAAACACGCCTATCAAAATATATTGAAAATTTTACCACCAAATAATGAAAATTTTCAGATTATAAATTCTGTTAATTTTCATATTATATAGATTGTGAGTACTCGTTAGAACCGCCTCGGCGAGGCGGTTCTAACGAGTACCCACAATATATGTCTTTGAGCAGAAATAATAAAAAAAATGTGTACCCTTGTAAACCCCAGTTTTACTACATAAAAGTGGGGTTTAAGGGGGTCAAAATTATATAGGTATGTTTTCGTGATGGACTGGAGACCAGGAGGTCGCGGGTTCAACCCCCGCCAAGGTCGGCAACATTACTTCGTGGAGATTGATCATGAAATATTTTCTACGGTCATTCTCTCCCTTCCGCTGATTCAAGAAGGGCAGTTGTCTATACTGTTTGCCACTCAACCAACAGTTTTAGACGCATTAACAGGTAGTGAAAACATGAAAAATTGGCTTGTTATAATTCTAGGACAAGTAGTTTAAGTAGTTAAGGTGTGCCCGCACTTGATCCCTGAACTTCCGAGAATGGGTAAATACGCATATAGCAATTGATGATATTTTTCTTATTTTCCCAGGAAACAGACTTTGATATTCTTTGCAAACACCTCATAAAAATAGTTTATTTTTTATTATTTTTTTTTTTTGTCATGCAGTTTGCAAGCAATGGCAAACTCTATATTAGGAGATTTGTCAAAGCCTATTTTCTAAAAGAAAAAAAATCAAAGTATCGTCTGCTTTATCAGCTTCTTCTCTGTTCTCTATATCATTACGAAAACATGCCTATTCAAAGATATAGAAAATTTTACCTCCAAAAACTGAAAAATTTCAGATAAAAAACTCTGATATTTTTCATATTTCTGCTCAAAACATAAATTGTGGGTACTCGTTAGAACCGCCTCGATGAGGCGGTTCTAACGAGTACCCACAATCTATGTTTTTGAGCAGAAATAGAAAAATAATGTATACCCCTGTAAACCCCAGTTTTACTATATAAAAGTGGGGTTTAAGGGGGGTCAAAATTATATAGGCGTGTTTCCGTAATGTACAACCCTATAGCAGCTACCCTTGGAATGACACAAAACTGGCCCCGAGGTTATAAAACTTTTTTTTCATGCTCAACTCCGCTGAGCATGGAAGTTTCTCTGCTAATAAATAAAAAAATGCCAGAAATAGTTGGCATTTTTATATTTATTAGCAGTGAAATTTTCATGCTCAGCTATGTTTAGCAGGAAAAAACAATGCAGTCATTAGTAATTTGAGATTTATTAACAGGACAAGTTTCATGCTCAGCTGAGTTGAGCATGAAAAAAGTTTTATAACCTCGGGGCCAGGCTGTTGTAGGGAGGTGGCTGTTGAAGAGAGGTAATGTATATAGTCGAACCTCAATGGCTCAAACATTTTTGGCACTATTGAAATTGATTCTAGATATGGGTAGTTCGAGCCATTAAGATTTATCATAGCGCAAGGTCAAGCGGCAAATGGGGGACATTACGAAAACATGCCTTCTCAAATATATTGAAAATTTTACCACTAAAATATGAATATTTTGGATAAATAATTCTGATATTTTTCATATTACTGCTCAAAATATAGATTGTGGGTACTCGTTTGAACTGCCTCAACGAGGCGGTTCTAACGAGTACCTCAATCTATGTTTTTGAGCAGAAATAAGAAAAATAATGTATACCCCTGTAAACCCCAGTTTTACCACATAAAAGTGGGGTTTATTGGCGTCAAAATTATATAGGCATGTTTTCGTGATGTAATAGGAATGTTTCTGATTTTCTATAAATAAATGGTATGTTGCGTATACTCGGTGTGTGTTGCGTGTGCTCGATGAAGCGATTCTAATGTGTACGCGCAATATACATTATCACGGTTTACATTTTCCTAAATTATCCCCAAATATTTGTTTTGTTGAGCATTCCTAGGGACTCAAAAACAAGTTCGAATCATCGACGGTAAACGAGCCATCGGTGTTCGAGTTATTGAAGTTTTACTTAACGGTAAAACAACATTTTGCGAAATCAAGAATTGTTTGCGTTGGATTTTACGGTCCAATCAACACTGTTAAGATCATGCCGAGCCGGCCAGTTAACCTAAATGCATTTATCCTGCGCCGTATTATTTACATAACAGACTTTCTTCTGTAATGCTCAAAAAACGCGACTATATGAAAAATACACATCTCTTATTGTGAAATACGTTTTTTGCGAGGTAACTGTTTTTAGACTGTCACAAAACCAAAGGACAGGCAAACGTTAACAGATAAACACGTTACGGAAAAAGCCACTGTTTGGTTCAAGGGAAATAACTTTACTATATTACATCCGAATGATGACAATTTGTTTCTCATTCTGATATAATGGATAGCAACGCTCTGGCGGTATGACACATAGTCTCAGACCAACGTTCGCATCTCGATCGATCTCCCCTGAAACCCGCTGCATCCATGCATGGGCGTATTTACTCTAAGAAGTAGTACAGACAGGTGTGAGAAAACAGCGTAGACCCAGATCAGACGCC
Organism: Anodontia alba; assembly: GCA_964016985.1. NCBI lineage: Eukaryota > Metazoa > Mollusca > Bivalvia > Lucinida > Lucinidae > Anodontia > Anodontia alba. The sequence continues at coordinate 78,107,046 of OZ024826.1, forward strand.
GCAGAATCTACACTGTTTGCCACTCACCCAGCAATTGTAGACACGTCTGGAAGTGGTAAAATGGATAAAATTAAATGTTAGAACAAGTATGGCGAGAAGTTATGGTACCGTAATATTTAGAATCAATACGGCAAAACTGAAAAATGCAGACTTTTGGTTACACGATCAATACCAACGAACTGCGAATCGATTTCAGGGTTTTAGCATTGTTGGAAAGGCTTTATTATTTTTTTATACATGTACTTATTTCATTTGTGCAGACGCCGAGAAGCAAAACAATAATAATCTCTCTCTCTCTCTCTCTCTCTCTCTCTCTCTCTCTCTCTCTCTCTCTCTCTCTCTCTCTTATGATCCAAATGGGGTAGTTTCATGAAACTGCAACAGACATTTTTTTCTTTTTTTATATATATAATCCAGTTTTGTCGCAATGTCAGAATGATAACACTGCAGCTCTTGGCTTATGAATTATCTTCCCTTGGCATAGCTGTCCTCAATCAGGAAACAATACGAAAAAAGACACAAACAAAAGATACCTTGAACTGAAATGAAACAAGCTATTCTGAATCCGACAAAAACATAGCAAACATCCAATAATAATAATGATAATAAAAAAAAAAAAAAAAAAAACATAAGAAAAGTAGCCAACACGACTTAAATTCACACAAATACCCTGCGACTATAGAAATATGCTTCTCAAAGGACATATGTTTTGAATTGAGGAAATGTATTAAAGCTATCAAACTGTCAGATTTAAGTATTACTATTCTGAATTAACCTTAAAGGACACGAACTGAAACAAATGACTAAACAGTAAAACTGTCAGTAATGAAAGAAATGTTCCGAATAAACCAGATAAAAATTTAAAGGGAAAGGCAATGTTGATCAAGAGTGTATTTGAAATAAAAGATCTTGGCCAAGCAAGCATTTTGGTGCAAATTTGGTCAAACTCGGATGACAAATAATGGTTATCCATCACGAAAATAAGCCTATATAAACCCCACTTTTATATAGTAAAACTGGGGACATTTATTTTTTTCTTATTTTTGCTCAAAAATCATAGATTGTGGGTACTCATGAGAACCGCCTCACCGAGGCGGTTCTCACGAATACTCACAATCTATGTTTTGAGCAGAAATATGAAAATATCAAAGCCCAGTTGTTCAAAGCATCGTTAGCTTAACGAGCTCGTTAGTGGTCAAAATGTTAATTGTTCTAGTAAGAACAATATCTAACTCACAGGTATTTTTGCTGAAAAAATGTGGGTAGGTTTTGCAAATGCAAAAGCTACTCACATTTTTTTTCAGCAAAAATATAGCATGTATGCCTATTTAATGATCGAAGTTTTAACGGGATACGTTAACTATCGACATCGTTAGTTTTGAACAACTGGGTCCAGAGTTTTTATCTGAATGTTTTGGGTTTTTTTTAGTTTTTGGTGGTGAACTTTTCTATATATTTGAGTAGGCGTGTGTTCGTAATGCGAGGTTTGAAGACGTCAAAGTTGCTTTTATGGGTGCTGCCATTTTGAATATTTAATGATCTCACGAAAACACGCCTATATAATTTTGACCCCCATTTTCGAGCAAGACACTTTATCCATATTGCTTATTGCTAGTTTCTACCCAGGAAGACCTGCGCCTAACCATCAGAAAACGAGGGTGTCGCAGTATATATAGAAAGAAGGCAAGAGACCTACACATTTTAAAGATCATTTTAAAGTAAAGAAATAACATAAGAACGCTTAAAATGCTGTTGATGCGTCTTCTTTCCTCGTCAAAAGCGAAATAATAAAAACGTTAATAATATCCAAAGGTTCGACGTCAGACGATGGACACGACGTTAGCAACGTAGCGTCGCGTCGCTTGCATTGCGCTCATAGCAACAGTTATCAACTGCGATATCAGCACGCTATATCTTTAGCTCATTGAATTTATTTTAAACAACCATGCCAATTAAGAGACCAAATAAATTCGGATTTGTGAACATTTCTAAGACAGCCGGACGGACGACGGCACCGGTTAGAGAGGAGAAACCCAAAAGGAAAGATTTAATTCGACAAGAAAAAGGTAACTAAATTTTACATTCAATACTTAGAGCGTTTACTTATTTGTTTGTATGCTGTTTTTGTTTTGTTGTTTTAATCATCTAGAATAGAATAACAAAAATATTTTACACTTTATACTAGTATATGTTAAATAGCTTAAAGTTCTTATTTTCTTATTATAATTTAAAGTTATTAATTTTGTAATAACTATTATTAATACTTTTTATTATTCTTATTATTATTATTATTATTATTATTATTACTGGTCAAGTTGAAGATGAAAAGTAGTGATATTGTGCAGAACTGCAAAGCAAACTGCATAAACCCTGATGAAACTCATCCTAAACCGGTTGAATGATCAGATGTAAGATTTTTAATACAAAGGGGCTTTAAATTTAAAACGGATATGGTACGGAATTTAAGCTTTTAGAATATATAGAGAAAGTATTTTCATTTCTTTAAACATATTAATGATTTGTATAACTTATGCCTAGGTTCACATCCCAGACGTAAGGTATACAAATCAAAAATAGGACAGCAGTTTCCTGGTGTCAGAACTGAAGGGAATTAATACATTTTCAGGGGAGATAACTTTCAAAATTGTTTTACCCCCTTCTGAAAAAGTCCATTCTGAAAGGAAAGAATTTGCTACCTGTTGTAGCAAATTCTTCCCTTTTTAAGTAAGTTCCTTATCAGAAACATTACGAAAACACGCCTATTTATATATATAGAAAATTTCACCTCCAAAAACTGAAAATTTTCAGATAAAAAAAATCTGATATTTTTCATATTTTTTGCCTAAAACATAGATTGTGGGTACTCGTTAGAACCGCCTCGACGAGGCGGTTCTAACGAGTATTCTAACCGCCTCGACGAGGCGGTTCTAACGAGTACCCACAATCTATGTTTTGAGCAGAAATAAGAAAAATAATGTATACCCCTGTAAACCACAGTTTCACTATATAAAGGGTCAACATTATATAGGTGTGTTTTCGTGATGGGAAAGTAAACAGAATGTAATAAAATTGTCTCCCTTGTAAAAGTGGTAGACAAAACATACCAGGTATATTTTCATTCTCCTTAAAAGCTTCTTCTGTGCTGCCGCAAAATACATGTGGTGTATGTTCTTGTGAGCATCATGATTAATATTTGTTTTGTGGTTTCTTCCAGTGGTCCCACTCAGCTGGAATCAAGGAGATTATGAGAGAAATATGAAGGAACTGGAGGCAAAAATAGAGAACCAGAAGAAATATCTGCAACATCAGCAGGATAAAATCAAAACAAATGAAGAGTAAGTCTCCTGAAAGTTTTATTATTATTATTATTATTATTTATTTATGTGGCAATTTGAATTTATATTTTACTGTCCTTCAACTGCCTTTTCCGGCCTGATCTGGTTTTAGGTATTCAAAATGAGCCTCCCTCATCCCCTGAGTCCGTTTTATAATGTAACTAATTAATGAAGAAATGATATTACACAGCTGCACATAAAATATTTTTGATTTTCACGGACTAACATTCAGAGAGAAAGGGAGAAACAGACAGACAGATAGATAGACAAAGACAGACAGAGACATAGAGAGACAGAGAGGAAGAGAAAAACTCATAGAGATGATGATGATGATGATGATGATGATCTGGAACTTGGTTGGTGGCATATGCACTAAGGATCTTTTTCTCAAGATGGACCCGTGTGTTAATGTTTATAGTAAGCATGGACAGAGTTAGCGTGAACGGATAAAGATTAACTCTTTCACTACTACAGGCGATAATAATAGGCTTTTGCAAACAGCATAGATCCAGATGAGACGGCTCAGTATGAGCTGCCTCATCCAGATCTACGCTGTTTTACATTCTCTATCAACTTTACATATAAACGTCTTTCCAAACGATAGTTTGTTAAAATAAAAAAGGCGATAATAATAGGCTTTTGCATACAGCATAGATCCAGATGAGACGGCTCAATGAGCCGTCTCATCTGGATCTACGCTGTTTGACATTCAGTCTATCAACTTTACATATTAATGTCTTTCCAAACGATAGTTCGTAAAGATAAAAAAAAGCAAACGACAAATGTCCTGTGAAATTTGGCGCCGAAAGAGTTAAACTAGGAATGCATACACTTCCAGGCAAGAAAACTCTGTCAAAAGTGTTTCGTTTCCCTTCTTGAAAGGGACCTTTTCTAAAATAAAAGAGTTTTCGCCTAAGGAGAGCAGATTCTTAGTTAGACTCTTAAGCCACGATCATTACCAATCTTTAAAGAAATGACTTATTCCTAGCAACCAAAATCTTTACTTTCAGAGTAGCATCTTGAAGAAGGGAGACAAATACTTTTAGATCAAAGTGATGTCCCTTCAATATTTATCCAATGACCTTAATTGGAAACACAAATATTTACCACCTTAATGCAGATTATATTTGAGCCAGCGCATGACAAAACCAACAAAATGGCATGTGAGCCTAGCGAAGACTCAGATCAACCTGGGCATCCGCTCAGTCTGATCAGAGTCTTCGCTGTGCGCTCATTAGGTAATTAAGGACCCAAGATTTATTCTTGCTGTCCAGGCTGATCTGAGCCTTCGCTAGGCGCACATGCCATTTTGTTGGTTTTGTCATGCACGGGCTCATTTATATCTCCAATTAGATAGCGTATGTAGCCTCGCAAACTACAAAGCTGAAAATGAAGAGACTTAATAAAACCGAGTATTCGATTTTCGTTCTTTTGTGTAATAATTGCTTCCAAAGCAACCTTTTAGATTTTTGTTTTATTCTACAGGTTATTAAATCATATGAAAAAAGAAGAGACTGAACCAGAAAGTACCATGCAGAAGTATACAGAAGAAGTCGGTCGACTTGGAGGTGAAACAGGAGGTTTTGAGATGGAGATCAAATACTACAGTTCACTGGCTCAAACCAGCGACATAAGCAACAACATGGCAGAACAGTCATACACCGACAGTATGAAGTATGGAAAAAGCTTGGAAAAATCACTCAAACTGCTGAAAGATAAGACAAGAAGACTCCATGACAACAAAGACGCAATAGAGTGCAAGGATGCTCTCCTACATCTGCGAGAGGAGATGGGACGACAGGACGTACTTCTGGCCAGGATGGGTTGGTATCAAGATAACATACAAAGATGCCAACCACAGGTATACCAACTAGCCGAAGAAAAAATGCCAACACTCTTGCAGCAGGATGCTAGCAGGTACGTCTGTGACCAGAAGAGGGGGATTCGCGCATGCGTATTGCCAGGTATTGCTATACAGAGCCCAGCCCGTGCACCCTCACCACCAGTGGCTACAAATATGGAATTCCCAAGACAGTTTAAGTTGCCTGTTATTGGTGGTGATCATCAAAGGAGCCACAATGTAATATCAACAGCACCAGCTAACCAAGAAGAACTCAAGCTCCCAAACATTGGGTTCACACAGATCATAGACAGCGGCCTCGTGCCAAGCCCACCGTTGACACCAAGGATCGAGAAGAAAACCCGGAATTTCTTCAGTTAGAAGTAAAAGCAAATAAAACCTACCTACTACATGGCTGATAGCTGGAGACGATAAAATTTGTTTTACAAAAAAAAAAAAAAAAAAAAAAAGAAAAAAAATGTTCCTTTGTTAGATTTAACTAGAAACATCAGACAGATTTTACATCTTCAGTTTTATACTGGCACTTCATATGTGCAGTGGTATCTGTTTGTCAATTAAAAATTTATTTGTACATGTATATTATAAATTAAAAAAAAATAAATAAAATCAACAACAATTAAAACAACAAAAGCAAAAAAGAAAAAAAAAATCAAAGGAAGAGGAAGCGAGGAGGAGTGTTGTATGGAGGGGTCGGTGAAGACAAGAGTTCATAGAACAAAGCGATCTACCTATACGTAGCAGTGATGAAAGGTCGCATAACTTGAAAACGAAAAACATGTATAGGATGATTACATGACATAAGAGTCTTTGTGCACATATAATATGAAGACCCAGACCAGCCTGCACATCTGTCGCTTAACGATTAATTCTAAGCTGTTCTATTATTTGGTAAGCGCTCTGCGAATATCGTGGTAAGATTTTACCAATGCACAGGCTGATCTGGGCCTTTATTTCACGCAGATTTGACTGATGTCTAAATCACTAAGGAGAAGTGTGGATGCGTTTTCTGTTGTAAATATTTGTACATGCTATGTCAGAGTGTCAAAAAGTGTACGAAAGCATCACGAAAACATACCTATATAATTTTGAACCCCTTTAACCCCACTTTTATATTGTAAAACTGGGGTTTACAGGGGTATTATTTATTTTTCTTATTTCTGCTCAAAAACATAGATTGTGGTACTCGTTAGTACTCACAATCTATGTTTAGAGTAGAAATCTGAAAAATATCAGAATTTTTATCTGAAAACTTTCAGTTTTTTTTGTTGTTTTTTTTATGCTGAAATTTTCAATATATTTGAATGGGCGTGTTTTCGTAATGGAAAGATGATTTAGATGTTTGAAAATAATAATAACCTATCAAACGAAATTCTAGTTTCTATTTTCATTTATACGGTCTCTGGATCCTTCTGTAGAGTTTCACTATATTGACCTTAAGTATTTGGATAGATATGCCTGAGCAAACAGTGTAGACCCAGCTCAGACGCCGCGTTCCGCGGCGTCTGATCTGGGTCTACCCTGTTTGCCGCTAATTCAGCAGAAAGTAAAATGGGTTCGTTTAAATTTTATGACAAGTCTGGTAAGGATTTAAGGTGCCAGAATACTTAGGATAAATACAGGCCTGAGCAATTATTTCAGACCAAAATCTTAGGGTAAATACGGTTACTGTAATCTGCTATAGGCGAAATAAGCAGACGTTCTGTTGCTGAAATTTCTCTGAAAATGGGAGTTGTCTTTTTGGTAGAATACATGTACTGTTTGTTTGTGTTGAGGTTTTACGGCCCAGTCAACCCAATGGGGTCATGTCGAGCGCGGTCAGTTTACCTAACCACACATTTACTGGGCAGGCTTAGTCCTCTTTGCGGTTAACCAGTATTGTGCACACTCTTTCGCCAGAAACTGACAACTGCCCTTCTTGAATCAGCGGAAGGGAGAGAATGACAGTAGAAAATATTTCATGATCAATCTCCACGAAAGAATGTTGCCGACCTCGGCGGGGGTCGAACCCGCGACCTCCTGGTCTCCAGTCGCTCGCGCATCCAGCTGAGAATACGTGTAAGAGAGGAAATGGCTCCAGGGACGATCTTAAGCCAAACTATTTCTAATCTTTACCACTCTCTGGGTTAATTTAGCAGACGATCAATTGGATTTTTTTTCCTTATTTTCCCCAGAATACAGGATTTGACATTTCATGCAAATTGTCTCCAATGAAGACAATTTGCATGAAATGTCAAATTCTGTTTTCTGAGAAAAAAGTAAGAAAACTTCAGGATACGTATGATAAGGTAGCCAGATACTTAGAGTGAATACAGGTATGAACAAACAGTGTAGACCCAGATCAAAGTTGTCTCCCTTTAAAAATGGCAGAAAATCTAACATGTGTGTCCCGGACCAATAAATAAGGTATTCTCGCTATCGGACGAAGCGTTTTCAATTTAACTTGACACAGATTTTCTTTTCCCGAGCCTCTACCACATTTGTGGCGGCACACGTAAAAAAGTACCTTATGGTTTTCAGGTTTGTGACGCTTCCTCAAGGCCTCTACTACATATCTGCGATCAGCAAAGGCTCTGGCGGGACTGCGCATATGCGCAAGCTCGTCTTAGCCTTAGCTGGTGATAAGTACCCTTTTCTCATGTGCTGGCTCATTTATTCATTGTATTTTTATTCCTACCAAGTGCTTAGGTTTGGTACATTTATATTAAACAAATGGTAGAGCAGAACAGAACAGAACTTTATTTCTCTCTGATTGTATAATACAATGCCTGAGGCATTTAAACACTGATCAACGTACCAAAATGAAGATGTGAAGAGCGCGCACAGTTTACAGGGACTAAAATCTGCTTAGAATAATAGAAACGAACCTACTTAGCTGTTCTAACAATTTAACATTTTTAGATGACATAATTTTCTGAAATTTTAAGGTGTTAACATGTCTCGAATAATATCTTGGTACATACATTTTGCGAGAATCTTCAAATGCATCACATTCAAACAAATAATAAAACTCATCACCTAGAGCATTCTGATTACATATTGTACACATTCGTTGTGATCTTTCAATGTTTTCCCATCGACCTTTCTCTACCGGTAGGCGATGATTTGTTGTTCTGAATTTTGCAATCGGAATATAAAATTTGGGGTGAAGATCTATGAAGTACATTTCAGCTTTAAAATCTGCTTTAAACATTCTATAATTTATACACTTTGGGCTGTTGTAAACATCTGAGTTCCATTTTTGTGTGAATTGCATTTGAAGCCTAGTTTCTACTTTCTTTACATAGCCAATTGATGTTTTTCACATTCTTACTCAACCATATATAATTCAATCCAACTTCTTGTAATATTTTTTCAATATACAAAATCCACTTACATGAGTATTTATTATTTCTGTGCAAATATAATGAGCATATAAAATTTATATGTAATTTTTGTATTCTTGCCATTTAAAAGTTTTGACCAAAATTTTATCATTCTAACCCTCACTTGTATTTCTAGTGGATATCGACCAAATTCTCCAAAGAGCATAACTAAAGGAGTACTACTTTTCATTTTTAGTATGCTTCTCAAAAAATCTAATTGAATCTTTTCAAGAGGTTGTAAATTCTCAAAACCAGAAACTTCAGTACCATATAAGAGTATGGGTACAATTGTTTGGTCAAACAATTTTAATTGGCAATCAACAGGTAAGTACAGGTTAACAATTCTTTTTCGTAACAAATACATTGCTTTACATGCAATATTTGATACATTCTTAGTATGCTGAACAAATCTTCCATTTTTAGAAAAGTGAACACCCAGGTATTTAAATTCTTTTACAATTTCAATTTCTTTTCCATTAATTTTAAATGATAATCGTTGATTTCTATTGTAATCTCCAAATACAGTTATCTTTGTTTTATTTGTATTTATATCAAGTTTCCAAGGTTTACAAAAATCATGAAAAGCTGTAAGTATGTCCTGGAATGATTTTGGATCATCACTTAGAATAATAGTGTCATCAGCATATAGAATAACAAACAAAATAAGAAATGTCATGAATTGTTCATCTTGGACGTCAATTTCAATACCTCTACAGCCAGATGTGTTCATAAAATTTTCCAGATCATTGAGATAAATGGCAAATAGCAATGGTGAAAGATTTTTGCCTTGTCTGACACCTTTGTCGCAAGTGAAGTGCGCGGATGAAGTTCCATTTATCGTTATACAAGACTTTATTTCACTATACATTTTTTTAATAACGTAAGAAAGTAAGTAAGTAAGTTGGCTTTATTTAAAGAGGGTGACTCATTTGGCAGAGCCAGTCTTCCATGAGGCCCTCTGAAATACATACAATACAAATTAATAAAACAACAAATACAATGCAATAGATTCAAGTATGAAAATGAGAGGATGATTAGCATGATACTGACTGAGCTAAAATATTGTATAACTTTAGCATCATTATGTTTAACTGTCAGTTGTATTACATTTCAGTTATTCCATAACAATTTCTAGATATTGCATCAGGTACAAAATACGAACTTTTTTTTTTCTTTAGAAAATTGAAAGCGAGACTCACTTTAGACGCCAATTAGTATGCAATATTTACTCCAAATATTGTGACACCTTTAACTCCTTACCATACTTGTCCTATAATTTAAAAAGGTCTATTCCATCACAAGTTGATGCGCCTTAAATATTGCTGGACGAGTGTCAAACGGTGTAGACCCCAAACAGACATAACATTCTGCAGCGTCTGATCCGGATCCACGCCGCTTGCTCAGATCTGTCTGTCCCAATATTAGGATTTTTACAGTAATTTTATAATCAATGTATTGATATTGTGATGGCGGTGGGGTCAATAAAATAGTAATTTCAATTTTTCATCCATGCTACACATCTATTTACGAATGAGTTTATAGAGTCAGCATTTTTAATTTCTAATGGTATACTTGTCCATATTATAGTACCAGAGTATGAAATACTGTTTTTGAATAGATTAATGTTTGGTTTTAGTATAATAAAATTTCTGTTGGATACCGATCGTAAATTTGAAGTCGTACGATTAGCATAAGTGTTTCGTATTTGACAAAAAATCAATCAGGTACTTCGGGGCAATCTTATTAGCATTTTAGTACGTTGTCTTAGCTTTTTGTAAAAATACATTTTCATCGAATTACAGTATTTTTAGACGGTTTCTAGCTTCTTCTAAACTCGTATATTCTTTGCCCAGTATAAGTTTACAAGCACGCCTTTGCAGCTTATTTATTTTGTTAATATTGTTATATATAGGGTATTCATTTACCTTAAGCATCATGTTTACTATGTTTCCATAAATAGCTTTATTTACTACGTTTCCAAAAATAACTTTCTAGAACAGCATGTTTACAATAACATGATGTTTACGTCCTTAATTCTGGACTGAGTTAATTTTGGCATGTCATGGAAGATTTAGAAGTTTCTTGATTGGAACTGGAAAATAAGGGATGCTTGTAGTAATTTTTTTTTTCTAGAACGTTCTTTGATATTATATAAGGAGAGAAGATTTTCATATGGGCATCTTTGTATACTTTCACTGGAAATTATTCTATACTGGATTACTTTCATATTTTATTCATTTTAGACTTAAATTCTGATTTCAGGAACTTTAAATTGTGAGATCAGAAACTGTTATTCATAGGATTTGTTTCATAAATTCTTGCGGATTTTTTCTGAGGGACTTTGTGACATAAACTTGAAAGGTACTGTTCACTTACATTCTTTTGTTTTGAATCTTATCTTATTTTTTGTGAATAAATATTGTTAATAATTTAAAGCTTGTTGCTGGTTTCCCTTTCATTTCTTTCTCGTTACGCCTGGCTCGTAACAGAAATTGGAGGCTCGTCCGGGATCGAACATTTTCTTGAGCTAAAACAAGTTTGAGCTTTTTAAAGAAAACAAATATTGATTTTTAAAGAAAAAAAAAATAATATTTGTTTGCTATAAAACAAGTACTGACTTTTAAAAAATTTCAGTTAATATAAAAGTCTTTATTTGATAAAAAAAAAACAAGTATTGACTTTTGAAAAATATCAGTAAATAAACTCTGATTGATAAATTTACTTGGCAAAACCAGCAAAAAAGCAATCATGACATTTGACCTTCAAGCTTTCATAGCTGCGCCTTCGCAGGAGTTGTTAAATTTGGCAAAAAAGTCAGATTTGTTGGACGTTGCTGCTCACTATGAATTGACTAGTGTCAACAAGTCAATGCTAAAACAGGAAATAAAAATATTTTGGTTCAATTTTTGGTTGATCAGGAAATACTTGATTCTTCTGCTTTGTCTCTTGTTCTCGTTACACAGACAGGGTTGCAAATGCGAGATCTTGAGATTCAGAAGTAAATCGAGTTAAAAAAATTAAGAGTAGAACAAGAAAAACTTAAAATAGAAATGGAAGAAAAGGAAAGAGAGAGACAATATAACTTAAGAATGAAAGAATTAGAAATGCAAAATATGACGGTAAAACGGCAACCTTTAGATTCTGGTGCTTATTTTGACGTCACTAAACACATCAGATTAGTTCCTCCATTTCAAGAAAAAGAGGTTGAAAAATATTTTCTTCATTTTGAAAAAGAAGCAGAAAATTTAAAATGGCCAAAGGAGCATTGGACCTTGCTTTTGCAAAGCGTAATAATTTGGAAGGCTCGAGAAATATATACTCAGCTGACTGTTGAGCAGAGCTCCAGTTATGATACTGTAAAGGAATTAATTCTTAAGGCTTACGAGTTGGTCCCTGAGGCTTACAGGCAAAAATTTAGGAACTGTAAGAAAGAAAATGAGCAGACCCATGTAGAATTTGCTAGAACTAAAGAACAGTTATTTGACAGGTGGTGCTCGTCAAAGAAAATTGGCTCTGATCATGAAAAACTTAAGCAGCTCATAATTGTAGAGGAGTTCAAAAGGTGCAAAAAATTCAGACATTAAGTCCTTTTTAGATGAGAAACAGGTTGAAACTTTGGAAGCTGCAGCTCGACTTGCAGATGATTATGCTTTAACACATAAAGTTTCCTTTATTAATAAGTCAAATCCTTCTAGAAGACCATTTTCCCACAATCAGGATCAAAACATAGTCCTAGTAATCCGTCTGGCAATCATAGTCAAACATTTACTCCTAAACCCAAATCTTCTGGTGAAAACAAGGATCAAAATCCCTTATCTCAACCAATATGCAATTATTGCAAAAAGACAGGTCATATTATTTCTGAATGCTTACATTTGAAAAGAAAGAAAGAAAAACAAGAGGGGCTTAAACCTACAGACCTTACCTCTTTACGGTCAAAACCACAGTCATATGTTAAGGAAGAAGATCCTATCCAGACCGAAAGGCCTGAGACTGATTCTGTCACGGAGATTTATGAACCATTCTTATCAGATGGTTTTGTGTCACTAAATAGTGACTATGCGCAGTCTACCCCAATTAAAATCTTACGAGATACCGGAGCTTCTCAATCCCTTATTTTTTTAGAATACTTCTTCTGGGACAAGTGTCCTTATTCGGGGTGTAGAGTGTGGATTTGTTAATGTTCCTCTTCATAACATTTAATTATCCTCAGACTTGGTAACTGGTTTAGTGGCTGTCGGTATTCGACCTTCTTTACCTTTTAAAGGTGTTCACTTACTGTTAGGCAAAGACTTAGCAGGTGATAAGGTTGTGGTAAATCCACTTTTGATTAACATACCTTGTATTGATCAGCCACCAGATCCCATTGAACAGGAAATCCCTGATCTGTACCCATCTTGTGCCGTTAAAAGGGCCATGGCAAAGAAAGCAAAACAGAATGATGGGGACATTGATTTAACTGATACCTTTTTGGGTCAGTATTTTAAACATGAGATTACAAATTCTCTTTCATCCAGCCTGTCTGACAAGCAGACAGACTTAAATCCAGTCATTAGTCTTCAATATTAAATGACCAAGGTCAAGGTCATGACTTGGTGTCAAGGTCACAACTTTGCAAGGAACAGCATAATGACCCTGAAATTTTGCCTTTACTTGAAAGAGCTTTTGATGAGAAAGAAATAGATCAAGTTCCAGTCTGTTTTTATGTCAAAAATGGCATTTTAATGAGAAAATGGCGTCCTCCTGATGTCTCAGCAGAAGACAAGCGGGCTGTTAACCACCAAATAGTGGCTCCAAGGGTTTATCGCCCTGAAATTTTGAACTTGGCCCATGACTCTCCCATGTCAGGTCATTTAGGTATAAATAAGACCTATCACAAAATTCTTAACCATTTTTACTGGCCAGGGTTAAAATCTGATGTTTCTCAGTTTTGTAAGTCTTGCCATACTTGTCAGATGGTAGGAAAACCCAACCAGACAATACCAAAAGCTCATTTACAGCCCATACCTGCTTTTAATTAACCTTTTAGCAGAATAATTATTGACTGTGTTGGTCCCTTGCCCAAAACCAAGTCAGGCGATGAGTATCTTCTCACTATAATGTGTGCTTCAACACGTTTCCCAGAAGCCATTCCACTTAGGAATATTAAAAGTAAGAACATTGTTAAGGCTCTGGTAAAGTTTTTCACATTTGTATGCCTCCCAAAGTCTGTTCAGTCGGATCAGGGCTCAAATTTTATGTCTGGAATTTTTAGCAGGTCATGCATGAGTTGGGCATTACTCAATATAAGTCATCGCCTTACCATCCTGAAAGTCAAGGTGCCCTGGAAAGATTCCATCAGACACTGAAAAGTATGATCAGATCATACTGCTTTGACACTGAAAAAGATTGGGAAGAAGGGATTCATTTGTTGTTGTTTGCCGTTAGAGAATCTGTTCAGGAATCTCTTGGTTTCAGTCCATTTGAGCTGGTATTTGGCCACACTGTGCGTGGACCTTTGAAACTTTTGATAGAAAAATTTCTCTCAATTGATGACAGTTCTTTGAACTTACTTCAGTATGTGTCAGATTTTAAAGACCGACTGTCTAAAGCTTGTGAAGCTGCTCGGACCAATCTTAAGTCAGCACAAAGGAAAATGAAACATTGGTATGATGAAAATGCAAAAGAAAGAAAATTCATGCCTGGAGACAGGGTACTTGCTCTTTTGCCTATTCCTGGCAAACCATTGCAAGCCAGGTATTACGGCCCTTACACTGTAGATAAACAGATTAGTGATGTAAATTACATTGTTAACACTCCGGGGAGACGCAAACAAAAACAATTATGTCATGTTAACATGCTTAAACAATACATAGATAGGGGTAGCTCTTCTGTTACACCAATAAATGTTGTTAGAACAGTCCCTCAGGAACAAAGTGAAATGAGCTCTGAAGATATGAACTTAATCAAATCTGATCCTGCTTCATCAAAACTCCAGAATTCTGACATTCTAAAGGATCTCGACCAGAAACTTTCACACCTAGATCCAATACAAAGAAAGGAACTGAAACAGGTAATTCATCAATATGAACACTTATTTCCGGATATTCCTACAAGGACTGACAAAATTTATCATGATATGAATGTTGAGGACTCACAACCTGTCAAACAACATCCATATAGAATGAACCCTACAAAAGAAAAATGTCTTAAGGAGGAAATTCAGTATTTGCTGGACAATGATTTTATTGAACCAAGCCAAAGTGAATGAAGTTCACCTTGCATTCTTGTGCCAAAACCTGATGGAACATATCGGTTGTGCACCGATTACAGGAAGGTCAATAATTTGAGTAAAACAGATACTTTTCCCATACCAAGAATGGATGACTGTATTGACAAAATTGGAAATTCAAAATATATAACTAAATTTGATCTTCTGAAAGGATTTTGGCAAATTCCTCTCACAGAAAGAGCCTAAGAGATCTCAACATTTGTTACTCCTGATGAATTATATCACTATAAAGTAATGCCTTTCGGAATGAAAAACTCTCCAGCAACATTTCAACGCTTAATCAACACTATAACAGCTGGAATCGAGCATTGCGAGGCTTACATCGATGATGCCATCATATACAATGATGAATGGAATCACCATCTTGGAACTATTAAAGCATTCTTTGATAAACTAAGTGAAGCAAAACTGACAATTAACCTTGCTAAAAGTGAATTCTGTCATGCAACTTTAACATTTCCAGGACATGTTGTGGGTCATGGTCAGGTTAAACCTATAGAAGCTAAAGTTGAAGCTATTTCAAATTTTCCATTGCCCACATGCAAAAGACAACTGATAAGGTTTCTTGGTATGGCTGGTTAATACCGAAAATTCTGTAATAATTTTTTTGTCATTGCTGAGCCACTAACTAATTTACTTAGTAAAAGAATGAGGTTTAGGTGGACCAGTGATTGTGAGAATGCCTTTGATAAACTGAAAGCTACATTGAGAAGTGAGCAAGTTCTCTTGACACCAAATTTTAATAAAGAATTTAAGCTAGCCGTAGATGCAAGTGATGTTGGTGCAGGTGGTGTATTGCTGCAAGAGGACGACAATGCTGTGGATCATCTAGTTTGTTACTATTCCAAAAAGTTTAACAAACATCAAAAGAGTTATTCTACAGAAGAGAAAGAATGTTTGTCTCTTATTCTTGCTCTTCAACATTTTGAAGTTTATCTGACTTCTTCGTCCGCACCTATTGTTGTTTTCAGCGATCACAATCCGCTGACTTTCATCCTTAAGATGAAAAACAAGAATCAGAGGTTGCTCAGATGGAGCCTGTTGTTACAGGAATACAATCTTGACATCAGGCATGTCAAAGGAAAAGATAATATTATTCCTGATGCCTTGTCTAGAGCATGATGTCTTGATCTGTGGTTTCCTGTAACTTGCTGTATATAAGGTAATAATTGCCTTTATCAGTATTTTATTTTATGATAATTTTATGGCAAAAAAAAGCTTTATTACATAAATCTTTCTTTTCCTTGAAGAGGGGAACTGTTATATATAGGGTGTTCATTTATCTTAAGCATCATGTTTACTATGTTTCCATAAATATCTTTATTTACTACGTTTCCAAAAATAACTTTCTAGAACAGCATGTTTACAATAACACGATGTTTACGTCCTTAATTCTGGACTGAGTTAATTTTGGCATGTCATGGAAGATTTAGAAGTTTCTTGATTGGAACTTGAAAATAAGGGATGCTTGTAGTAAATTCTTTTTCTAGAACGTTCTTTGATATTATATAAGGAGAGATTTTCATATGGGCATCTTTGTATACTTTCACTGGAAATTATTCTATACTGGATTACTTTCATATGTTATTCATAGGATTTGTTTTATAAATTCTTGCGGATTTTTTCTGAGGGACTTTGTGACATAAACTTGAAAGGTACTGTTCACTTACATTCTTTTGTTTTGAATCTTATCTTATTTTTTTGTGAATAAATATTGTTAATAATTTAAAGCTTGTTGCTGGTTTCACTTTCATTTCTTTCTCGTTACGCCTGGCTCGTAACAATATAATTGTTTGAAGAATTTCCCCAGACAATGCTACATATAAAATAAAATCCTGTGTTCTAAGGATAGGTGATTATTAATTTGGGACAATAGCCACAAATTTGAAGATACCTTCTTTGAAACATACGCAAAATGGGTATTCCAAATAAAATTCTAATCTATGTAGACCCCTAAAACCTTTTCATTGTTACTAAGTTGCAATTCAACGTTGTTAAAGTTTAACGATAAAACTTTCCCCGTAAAAGTTGTTATATTTTGCCTACTGGTTAATAACATAGTTTTATCAGTATTAAGTAGCATACCGTTTTCTCGACACCAAGTTTTCAATAAGTTTAACGCGGTCTGCAGATTTGCATTGTGAGTCGCTTTATCTGTCTGAACATCATAAATAGTCGTATCATCTGCATACAGATCTGTTGCGGAAACAACATTTTTCAAAGTGAAAGGGAGATCATTTATGAAAAGTAGAAATAAAGGGGGCCCTAAAATGGACCCTTGTGGGACACCACCTAAGACTGTGTCAATTTCAGAATATACTCCATTTATAGAAACAGTCTGACTTCTATTGGATAAATAACATCGAAACCAAGATAATGTTAGGCTACACCATTTATAAAGACTTAATTTCTTCAACAATATCTCATGGTCAACCATATCAAACGCTTTTCGGAAGTCGACAATAACGCTACCAACAAGACGCCCTTCATTTACAGCTTTCAACCAAGTATCTAACATTAAAATAAGAGCTGATTCAGAAGAATACCCTTCCTGGAAACCACTTTGTGTGTTGATAAGAAATCTATGATTGTTCAAAAAGGCAGACAATTTTATATAAATCCATTTTTTAATCAATTTGGAAAATGTAGGAAGAACGGATATAGGGCGATAATTATTCACTTCACCTTTAGACCCTGTCTTAAAAACAGGACTAACTCGAGCATATTTCCACATATTTGGTTTAATTCACTGACTGATTTTTTGACATTTCCAAAGTTAAGTTTAATTCGCTAATCAACTGTAGGTCAGTATTATTAATGAATGAATCTTTTTTGCACTGTTCCCATTTTCTGTTAGTAGCCGTAACTGAGTCTTTCTTGCATATTTTCGGTAAAAGTTTAACACTAAAAGAGATCGCACAATGAACGTCAGAAAATAATGGTGAATATTCATGAACTTCGAAATTATTTACAAAAAGCAACCCATCTATATTAGAAATCAAGTAATCAATTACACTCCCCTTAATGCATGTGAGGGCACCTGCTGCATCGCCATTAACACGAACATTACATATATACAAGCTATTATTACGACATAATTGGATTAATTTATTTCCAAAATAATGGGAGTTTTCACTATTTTTCACTGCCACAGGCGATAATAATAGGCTTTTGCAAACAGCGTAGATCGGATGAGACGGCTCAGTGAGTCGTCTTTATGGATCTACGCTGTTTGACATTCAGACTTTCAACTTTACATATAGATGTCTTTCCAAGGGATGTTTTTTTAAAATAAGAAAAGCAGACGACAAAAGTCGTCTGAAATTTGGCATCGAAAGAGTGTGCATTTCCGCATATACTTTCTTCATTTTACTATTAAGTCCGACGCGTGCACAGACTGGTATGTGTAGCCAAGCAGCCTGATCATTGTTTTATTTTTGTTCGCTAACAGAATTGTTGAAGACAGAAAAACATACTAAATAAGTTGGCGGACAGAGAAGACCATGATCAAACTACGCGGATGCGCAGTATGATCTTGGTCTCTACTATTTGTATATGATACATGCACACCTTTAACGTATGTTCACGTATTTGTTGCGTACAATGAGCTGAATCTCCCCTGTTCGCATACGACATAAATTTTTTCACCTATTTGAGCTTATAATAAAATAGCAATATGCGAAAATGGGTCTTTGTGCATTGGCGGCGAACGAAGGTGCGCATAAGCCCGCACCTCAGAGTGCGCGCAGTCGAATCAGCATCTTACTCTGTCCACTTACAGATTTGTTGGAAGTTACTAAAAAGAAATAACAACACCTGACCAGACCGTGCTCACGGTTACCTGTGCCATTTCTATGAGCATATATCATATTGACATTTTCTCTGGTTCTAATAATAATAATAATAATATGTTCTGTGGAAGTTGTTCTTCCTGAACAATTGTATTCTGTCCAAATATCTGATTAGGTAGAAGAAGGCATTAATGTGTCTGAATATTTACGGTAAATAGACCGAGACGAGAATCATACACCCACGTGAACAAGAAAAAAACTGATATTGGTAAATTAATAAAACGTACCGGCCTTAATTTGCCATATTGCAGAAACTGTCCGAAGACGTTGAACCACGCATATGGTAGGCTTCAAATGTCTTATTGCTTACGTGAACAACGAAGGCAAAGATTAGCAGCACACACGCAGTCGAAACAGGCCCTTAGCTTCAAATTCAACGGTTTGATATTCTAGAAAATATTGACGAACAGAGAAACCTTGATTAGACTGTGCGGAAGCGTATGCCTGTCCGGGTCTCATGGCTATTGGCATGAGCATATGGAGCAATAATATTTTCTTACGATCCAACAAATAATAACAATAGTAGGCGCATGAAAAGATGGCATACAATTCTTTAAGACATCATGATTTGATACCTGCCTTCCTGCAATCATGCTTTAGACAGTTTAAGATTCTAGTATGTTTGAACCTTTATACACAATTCAGTTTTATAAATGTAGAAGGGCAGCGTAAGGAACTACCGAATTAAGGCATACTATTACAATTTTAATGCTGTAGATTCATTGGGTGCAATGAGTGAGCCACGCGCGCTTTCATTGAAAAAAAAACATTGTGATACCAGGGAAAGGAGGTGTACTTTAGGCTCTTTAAATATGAGTAGTACTCAGTAATCAATTTTTTCTTCGTAAATTCTTCAATCTCAAACAAAGACTTTGATCTTATTAATAAGAATGTTCACGCTGGTAATGTGGACAAAAACAAAAAAAAAATAACTATAAGGAAAACTCACACAAAATAAGGATAAAATATATATGTACATAAATAAAAACTAATACCGAAGTAAGGATTCGAATCCACACGATGAATACTGTGTCATCTTCAGAAATTCATCTTCAGAAATAGTAAAAGTCCACTCGAGCACCGGTCTACGAATAATTCGTGTTTATTATTTTGTTTATATGACCTAAAAAAGTGAATGGTTTGGTAATGGGAGATAAATAGTCGTTGTAAAACGCTCGGTCGTCGTTGATGAAAAATGCGTAAAAACGTGTCATCGGATCCAATCCAACATTTATGGTACTGATATTTAGATAGAAATAGACAATCCTTTACTATTAGTCTGTTTCTATTTAAGAAAAAAATGTGTCTGATAGGGCATATATTGAGGATAAATGTTAAATCATTACCTATAAGAAAACCATTTAATTTTAATACACGATGCCGAAAACAATTTAATTTTAATACACGACGCATATTTAAAGGGAGCAATTATGTGACAAGTATCCAATCTTAATTTCTCCAACTAACTGGAGAGTTACTGTCCTGGATTCACCAGGACGCTGAACGCTTTCGTTCACAAACAGAATCCTTCCCGGTGGGGAGCATTCTGCAATGGTAATTCCCCCATCTATTTTATGGGTGGTAGGGCCTTTTTGAAAATCTTTCGGGAATATATATATATAAATACGCACACACAAAACATTATATTTATTACAAATAAATGCTACTAAAATGCGCTGAATTATTAGACAGCCAGAATATCGTGGAGTCTGCATATCTCTACCGTGTTTATATATCCAAAAAACTGAAGCGTAGTCGACAAATATTAAGTTGCTGATTTCGATTAAACGCTGATTTTACTACGTGAGTAAACAGCGCGGACCCAGATCATATAGCCTCTAAAATGAACCATTTGATCTTGGTCTACACAGATTACGATTCAAACCAGTTGTTTTGGACGAAGGTTGGCTGCTTTTTACTAAACGCCGAATTGACCATGTGGGTAGCTTGTGCATTTTGACACATGATCAAACAGTGTGAACCCAGATTACATAGCTCCTAAACTGAACCATTTCATCTGCGTCTACACAGTTTGCCATTCAAACCAGTAGTTTTGGACGCAGGTTAGCTGCTTTTTACTAAACGCCGAATTGATCATGTGCGTAGCTTGTGCATTTTGACACGTGATAATAAAATGTATGAACCCAGATCAGATAGCTCCTAAACTGAATCATTTGGTCTGGGTCTGCACAGTTTGTCATTCAACCTTTAGTTTTGGACGCTGGTTTGCCGCTTTCGACTAAACGTGATTTGACCACGTGCGTACAATGTGCATGTTGACATGTCAGTAAACAGTGTGGACCCAGATTATATAGTTTCTAAAATGAATCATTTGATCTGGATCTACACACTTTGCCATTAAACCAGTAATTTCGGGTGCATCAAATTGTAATTAATTGGAATTTATAGGCTTGTCCAAATATCGTAATAGATATGATAAGGTACTAATAATCCTGAATATTTATCGCCAGTACAGTGTTTCAGAGTGCAACACTAAGAAACACACAGACAAAATTGGCAATGGTAAAAGTATAAAACTTACAAGTCTTAATTCCTTATATTGCAGTCCTTATCCGACGTCGTTGGGCCACGCTTATGATAGTTATGTTTTCGCATTTGCTATAGAAAGAAAGAATGGCTGAACTGACAGCAGAAGGGCCACATATTACAAGAACTCGTAACGTAGTGGTTCACTCTGTCAGTTCGCGTGTGAAATAGGATGAAGGACTTTCCTGTGTTTCCTGCCTACTCACTTTTTTTCGTCGTCATTTTGTCACTCAAGGCAATAATTCTGTTTGCATGTGCTCCGCAGACGCCTTTTCCTAAGCTATGATTCCGATATGTCTTTTCCTTCAGTGTGCATTTCCGTATATACTTTTTTCACTTTACTATTAAGTCCGACGCGTGCACAGACTGGTATGTGCAGCCACGCAGCCTGATCATTGTTTTTTTATTCGCTAACAGAATTGTTGAAGACAGAAGAAACATACTAAATAAGTCGGCGGACAGAGAAGACCATGAACAAACTACGCGGATGCGCAGTATGATCTTGGTCTCTACTATTGCTATATAATACATGTACACTTTTTACGTATGTTCACGTATTTGTTGCGTGCAATGAGCTAAATCTCCCCTGTTCGCATACGACATAAACTTTTTCACCTATTTGAGCTTATAATAAAATAGCAACATGCGAAAATGGGTCTTTTTGCATTGGCGGCGAACGAAGGTGCGCATAAGCCCGCACCTCAGAGTGTGCGCAGTCGAATCAGCATCTTACTCTGTCCACTTAGAGATTTTTTTAGAAGTTACTGAAAACAAAATAGCAACACCTGACCAGACCGTGCTCACGTTACCTGTGCCAATTCTATGAGCATATGACATATTGATATTTTCTCTGGTTCTAATAATAATAATAATAATAATATGTTCTGTGAAAGTTGCTCTTCCTGAACAATAGTATTCTGTCCAAATATCTGATTAGGTAGAAGAAGGCATTAATGTGTCTAAATATTTACGGTAAATAGACCGCGACGAGAATCATACACCTACATGAACAAGAAAAAAAACTGATATTGGTAAATTTATAAAATGTACCGGCCTTAATTTGCCGTATTGCAGAAACTGTCCGAAGACGTTGAACCACGCATATGGTAGGCTTCAAATGTCTTATTGCATACGTGAACAACGAAGGCAAAGATTAGCTGCACACACGCAGTCGAAACAGGCCCTTCGCTTCAAATTCAACGGTTTGATATTCTAGAAAATATTGACGAACAGAGAAACCTTGATTAGACTGTGCGGAAGCGTATGCCTGTCGGGTCTCATGGCTATTGGCATGAGCATATGGAGCAATAATATTTTCTTACGATTCGACAAATAATAACAATACCAGGCGCATGAAGAAATGGCACATAATTCTTTAAGGCATCATGATTTGATACATGCCTTCCTGCATCCATGCTATAGATAGTTTAAGATTCTAGTATGTTTGAACCTCTATACACAAATTCAGTTTTATAAATGTAGAAGGACAGCGTTGGGAACTACCGAATTAAGGTTGCAGCATAATCAGTAATCAATTTTTTTCTTCGTGAATTCTTCCAACTCAAACAAAGACTTTGATCTTATTAATAAGAATGTTCACGCTGGTAATGTGAACAAAAACAAAACAAAAATAACTACAATGAAAACTCACACAAAATAAGGATAAAATATATATGTACATAAATAAAAAATAATGCCGAAGTAAGGATTCGAACCCACACGATGAGACCTGTGTCATCTTTAAAAATAGTAAAAATCCACTCGAGCACCGTTCTACAAGTAATTCGTGTTTATTATTTTGTTTATATAACCTGAAAAAGTGAATGGTTTGGTAAAGGGAGATAAATAGTCGTTGTAAAACGCTCGGTCGTCGTTGATGAAAAATGCGTAAAAACGTGTCATCAGATCCAATCCAACATTTATGGTACTGATATTTAGATAGAAATAGACAATCCTTTTCTATTAGTCTGTTTCTATTTAAGAAAAAAATGTGTCTGATAGGGCATATATTGAGGATAAATGTTACATCATTACCTATACGAAAACCATTTAATTTTAATACACGATACCGAAAACCATTTAATTTTAATACACGACGCATATTTAAAGCGAGCAATTCTGTGACAAGTACCCAATGTTAATTTCTCTAACTAACTGGAGAGTTACTGCCCAGGATATCCTGGACGCTGAACGCTTTCGTTCACAAACAGAATCCTTCCCGGTGGGGAGCATTCTGCAAGGGTAGTTCCCTATTTATTTTATGGGTGGTAGGGGCCTTTTGAAAATCATTTCGGTAAGATATATGTATATATACACACACACACACAAAACATTATATTTATTACTAAAAATGCTACTAAAATGCGCTGAATTATTAGACAGCCAGAATATCGTGGAGTCTGCATATCTCTACCGTGTTTATATATCCAACAAACTGAAGCGTAGGCGGTAAATATTAAGTTGCTGCTTTCGACTAAACGCTGATTTTACTACGTGTGTGGAATGTGCATGTTGACACGTGAGCACACAAAGGAGATCCTGAACACATAGCTCCTAACATGAACCATTTGGTCTGGGTCTACACAGTTTGCCATTCAACCAGTAGTTTATGATGCAGTTTTGCTGCTTTCGTCTAAGCGATGATCTGACCACTTGCGTAGCCTGTCCATTTGGACACCTTAGCAAACAGCGCGAACCCAAATAGCATAGCTTCTAAAATGAACAATTTGATCTGGGTCTACACAGTCTTCCATTCAAACCAGTAGTTTTAGGCGTAGTTTGCTGCTATCAACTAAACACTGATTTGACGACCTGCGAAGAATATGTATATTGACACGTGAGTAAACAGCGCGGACCCAGATCATATAGCCTCTAAAATGAACCATTTGATCTTGGTCTACACAGATTACGATTCAAACCAGTTGTTTTGGACGAAGGTTGGCTGCTTTTTACTAAACGCCGAATTGACCATGTGGGTAGCTTGTGCATTTTGACACATGATCAAACAGTGTGAACCCAGATTACATAGCTCCTAAACTGAACCATTTCATCTGCGTCTACACAGTTTGCCATTCAAACCAGTAGTTTTGGACGCAGGTTAGCTGCTTTTTACTAAACGCCGAATTGATCATGTGCGTAGCTTGTGCATTTTGACACGTGATAATAAAATGTATGAACCCAGATCAGATAGCTCCTAAACTGAATCATTTGGTCTGGGTCTGCACAGTTTGTCATTCAACCTTTAGTTTTGGACGCTGGTTTGCCGCTTTCGACTAAACGTGATTTGACCACGTGCGTACAATGTGCATGTTGACATGTCAGTAAACAGTGTGGACCCAGATTATATAGTTTCTAAAATGAATCATTTGATCTGGATCTACACACTTTGCCATTAAACCAGTAATTTCGGGTGCATCAAATTGTAATTAATTGGAATTTATAGGCTTGTCCAAATATCGTAATAGATATGATAAGGTACTAATAATCCTGAATATTTATCGCCAATACAGTGTTTCAGAGTGCAACACTAAGAAACACACAGACAAAATTGGCAATGGTAAAAGTATAAAACTTACAAGTCTTAATTCCTTATATTGCAGTCCTTATCCGACGTCGTTGGGCCACGCTTATGATAGTTATGTTTTCGCATTTGCTATAGAAAGAAAGAATGGCTGAACTGACAGCAGAAGGGCCACATATTACAAGAACTCATAACGTAGTGGTTCACTCTGTCAGTTCGCGTGTGAAATAGGATGAAGGACTTTCATGTGTTTCCTGCCTACTCACTTTTTTTCGTCGTCATTTTGTCACTCAAGGCAATAATTCTGTTTGCATGTGCTCCGCAGACGCCTTTTCCTAAGCTATGATTCCGATATGTCTTTTCCTTCAGTGTGCATTTCCGTATATACTTTTTTCACTTTACTATTAAGTCCGACGCGTGCACAGACTGGTATGTGCAGCCACGCAGCCTGATCATTGTTTTTTTATTCGCTAACAGAATTGTTGAAGACAGAAGAAACATACTAAATAAGTCGGCGGACAGAGAAGACCATGAACAAACTACGCGGATGCGCAGTATGATCTTGGTCTCTACTATTGCTATATAATACATGTACACTTTTTACGTATGTTCACGTATTTGTTGCGTGCAATGAGCTAAATCTCCCCTGTTCGCATACGACATAAACTTTTTCACCTATTTGAGCTTATAATAAAATAGCAACATGCGAAAATGGGTCTTTTTGCATTGGCGGCGAACGAAGGTGCGCATAAGCCCGCACCTCAGAGTGTGCGCAGTCGAATCAGCATCTTACTCTGTCCACTTAGAGATTTTTTTAGAAGTTACTGAAAACAAAATAGCAACACCTGACCAGACCGTGCTCACGTTACCTGTGCCAATTCTATGAGCATATGACATATTGATATTTTCTCTGGTTCTAATAATAATAATAATAATAATATGTTCTGTGAAAGTTGCTCTTCCTGAACAATAGTATTCTGTCCAAATATCTGATTAGGTAGAAGAAGGCATTAATGTGTCTAAATATTTACGGTAAATAGACCGCGACGAGAATCATACACCTACATGAACAAGAAAAAAAACTGATATTGGTAAATTTATAAAATGTACCGGCCTTAATTTGCCGTATTGCAGAAACTGTCCGAAGACGTTGAACCACGCATATGGTAGGCTTCAAATGTCTTATTGCATACGTGAACAACGAAGGCAAAGATTAGCTGCACACACGCAGTCGAAACAGGCCCTTCGCTTCAAATTCAACGGTTTGATATTCTAGAAAATATTGACGAACAGAGAAACCTTGATTAGACTGTGCGGAAGCGTATGCCTGTCGGGTCTCATGGCTATTGGCATGAGCATATGGAGCAATAATATTTTCTTACGATTCGACAAATAATAACAATACCAGGCGCATGAAGAAATGGCACATAATTCTTTAAGGCATCATGATTTGATACATGCCTTCCTGCATCCATGCTATAGATAGTTTAAGATTCTAGTATGTTTGAACCTCTATACACAAATTCAGTTTTATAAATGTAGAAGGACAGCGTTGGGAACTACCGAATTAAGGTTGCAGCATAATCAGTAATCAATTTTTTTCTTCGTAAATTCTTCCAACTCAAACAAAGACTTTGATCTTATTAATAAGAATGTTCACGCTGGTAATGTGAACAAAAACAAAACAAAAATAACTACAATGAAAACTCACACAAAATAAGGATAAAATATATATGTACATAAATAAAAAATAATGCCGAAGTAAGGATTCGAACCCACACGATGAGACCTGTGTCATCTTTAAAAATAGTAAAAATCCACTCGAGCACCGTTCTACAAGTAATTCGTGTTTATTATTTTGTTTATATAACCTGAAAAAGTGAATGGTTTGGTAAAGGGAGATAAATAGTCGTTGTAAAACGCTCGGTCGTCGTTGATGAAAAATGCGTAAAAACGTGTCATCAGATCCAATCCAACATTTATGGTACTGATATTTAGATAGAAATAGACAATCCTTTTCTATTAGTCTGTTTCTATTTAAGAAAAAAATGTGTCTGATAGGGCATACATTGAGGATAAATGTTACATCATTACCTATACGAAAACCATTTAATTTTAATACACGATACCGAAAACCATTTAATTTTAATACACGACGCATATTTAAAGCGAGCAATTCTGTGACAAGTACCCAATGTTAATTTCTCTAACTAACTGGAGAGTTACTGCCCAGGATTTCCTGGACGCTGAACGCTTTCGTTCACAAACAGAATCCTTCCCGGTGGGGAGCATTCTGCAAGGGTAGTTCCCTATTTATTTTATGGGTGGTAGGGGCCTTTTTGAAAATCTTTTCGGTAAGATATATGTATATACACACACACACACAAAACATTATATTTATTAATAAAAATGCT
This sequence comes from Anodontia alba, assembly GCA_964016985.1. Lineage (NCBI taxonomy): Eukaryota > Metazoa > Mollusca > Bivalvia > Lucinida > Lucinidae > Anodontia > Anodontia alba. The sequence goes on from OZ024826.1 coordinate 78,134,207, forward strand.
ACTAAAATGCGCTGAATTATTAGACAGCCAGAATATCGTGGAGTCTGCATATCTCTACCGTGTTTATATATCCAACAAACTGAAGCGTAGGCGGTAAATATTAAGTTGCTGCTTTCGACTAAACGCTGATTTTACTACGTGTGTGGAATGTGCATGTTGACACGTGAGCACACAAAGGAGATCCTGAACACATAGCTCCTAACATGAACCATTTGGTCTGGGTCTACACAGTTTGCCATTCAACCAGTAGTTTATGATGCAGTTTTGCTGCTTTCGTCTAAGCGCTGATCTGACCACTTGCGTAGCCTGTCCATTTGGACACCTTAGCAAACAGCGCGAACCCAAATAGCATAGCTTCTAAAATGAACAATTTGATCTGGGTCTACACAGTCTTCCATTCAAACCAGTAGTTTTAGGCGTAGTTTGCTGCTATCAACTAAACACTGATTTGACGACCTGCGAAGAATATGTATATTGACACGTGAGTAAACAGCGCGGACCCAGATCATATAGCCTCTAAAATGAACCATTTGATCTTGGTCTACACAGATTACGATTCAAACCAGTTGTTTTGGACGAAGGTTGGCTGCTTTTTACTAAACGCCGAATTGACCATGTGGGTAGCTTGTGCATTTTGACACATGATCAAACAGTGTGAACCCAGATTACATAGCTCCTAAACTGAACCATTTCATCTGCGTCTACACAGTTTGCCATTCAAACCAGTAGTTTTGGACGCAGGTTAGCTGCTTTTTACTAAACGCCGAATTGATCATGTGCGTAGCTTGTGCATTTTGACACGTGATAAAAAAATGTATGAACCCAGATCAGATAGCTCCTAATCTGAATCATTTGGTCTGGGTCTGCACAGTTTGTCATTCAACCTTTAGTTTTGGACGCTGGTTTGCCGCTTTCGACTAAACGTGATTTGACCACGTGCGTACAATGTGCATGTTGACATGTCAGTAAACAGTGTGGACCCAGATTATATAGTTTCTAAAATGAATCATTTGATCTGGATCTACACACTTTGCCATTAAACCAGTAATTTCGGGTGCATCAAATTGTAATTAATTGGAATTTATAGGCTTGTCCAAATATCGTAATAGATATGATAAGGTACTAATAATCCTGAATATTTATCGCCAATACAGTGTTTCAGAGTGCAACACTAAGAAACACACAGACAAAATTGGCAATGGTAAAAGTATAAAACTTACAAGTCTTAATTCCTTATATTGCAGTCCTTATCCGACGTCGTTGGGCCACGCTTATGATAGTTATGTTTTCGCATTTGCTATAGAAAGAAAGAATGGCTGAACTGACAGCAGAAGGGCCACATATTACAAGAACTCATAACGTAGTGGTTCACTCTGTCAGTTCGCGTGTGAAATAGGATGAAGGACTTTCATGTGTTTCCTGCCTACTCACTTTTTTTCGTCGTCATTTTGTCACTCAAGGCAATAATTCTGTTTGCATGTGCTCCGCAGACGCCTTTTCCTAAGCTATGATTCCGATATGTCTTTTCCTTCAGTGTGCATTTCCGTATATACTTTTTTCACTTTACTATTAAGTCCGACGCGTGCACAGACTGGTATGTGCAGCCACGCAGCCTGATCATTGTTTTTTTATTCGCTAACAGAATTGTTGAAGACAGAAGAAACATACTAAATAAGTCGGCGGACAGAGAAGACCATGAACAAACTACGCGGATGCGCAGTATGATCTTGGTCTCTACTATTGCTATATAATACATGTACACTTTTTACGTATGTTCACGTATTTGTTGCGTGCAATGAGCTAAATCTCCCCTGTTCGCATACGACATAAACTTTTTCACCTATTTGAGCTTATAATAAAATAGCAACATGCGAAAATGGGTCTTTTTGCATTGGCGGCGAACGAAGGTGCGCATAAGCCCGCACCTCAGAGTGTGCGCAGTCGAATCAGCATCTTACTCTGTCCACTTAGAGATTTTTTTAGAAGTTACTGAAAACAAAATAGCAACACCTGACCAGACCGTGCTCACGTTACCTGTGCCAATTCTATGAGCATATGACATATTGATATTTTCTCTGGTTCTAATAATAATAATAATAATAATATGTTCTGTGAAAGTTGCTCTTCCTGAACAATAGTATTCTGTCCAAATATCTGATTAGGTAGAAGAAGGCATTAATGTGTCTAAATATTTACGGTAAATAGACCGCGACGAGAATCATACACCTACATGAACAAGAAAAAAAACTGATATTGGTAAATTTATAAAATGTACCGGCCTTAATTTGCCGTATTGCAGAAACTGTCCGAAGACGTTGAACCACGCATATGGTAGGCTTCAAATGTCTTATTGCATACGTGAACAACGAAGGCAAAGATTAGCTGCACACACGCAGTCGAAACAGGCCCTTCGCTTCAAATTCAACGGTTTGATATTCTAGAAAATATTGACGAACAGAGAAACCTTGATTAGACTGTGCGGAAGCGTATGCCTGTCGGGTCTCATGGCTATTGGCATGAGCATATGGAGCAATAATATTTTCTTACGATTCGACAAATAATAACAATACCAGGCGCATGAAGAAATGGCACATAATTCTTTAAGGCATCATGATTTGATACATGCCTTCCTGCATCCATGCTATAGATAGTTTAAGATTCTCGTATGTTTGAACCTCTATACACAAATTCAGTTTTATAAATGTAGAAGGACAGCGTTGGGAACTACCGAATTAAGGCTGCAGCATAATCAGTAATCAATTTTTTTCTTCGTAAATTCTTCCAACTCAAACAAAGACTTTGATCTTATTAATAAGAATGTTCACGCTGGTAATGTGAACAAAAACAAAACAAAAATAACTACAATGAAAACTCACACAAAATAAGGATAAAATATATATGTACATAAATAAAAAATAATGCCGAAGTAAGGATTCGAACCCACACGATGAGACCTGTGTCATCTTTAAAAATAGTAAAAATCCACTCGTGCACCGTTCTACAAGTAATTCGTGTTTATTATTTTGTTTATATAACCTGAAAAAGTGAATGGTTTGGTAAAGGGAGATAAATAGTCGTTGTAAAACGCTCGGTCGTCGTTGATGAAAAATGCGTAAAAACGTGTCATCAGATCCAATCCAACATTTATGGTACTGATATTTAGATAGAAATAGACAATCCTTTTCTATTAGTCTGTTTCTATTTAAGAAAAAAATGTGTCTGATAGGGCATATATTGAGGATAAATTTTACATCATTACCTATACGAAAACCATTTAATTTTAATACACGATACCGAAAACCATTTAATTTTAATACACGACGCATATTTAAAGCGAGCAATTCTGTGACAAGTACCCAATGTTAATTTCTCTAACTAACTGGAGAGTTACTGCCCAGGATTTCCTGGACGCTGAACGCTTTCGTTCACAAACAGAATCCTTCCCGGTGGGGAGCATTCTGCAAGGGTAGTTCCCTATTTATTTTATGGGTGGTATGGGCCTTTTTGAAAATCTTTTCGGTAAGATATATGTATATATACACACACACACACAAAACATTATATTTATTACTAAAAATGCTACTAAAATGCGCTGAATTATTAGACAGCCAGAATATCGTGGAGTCTGCATATCTCTACCGTGTTTATATATCCAACAAACTGAAGCGTAGGCGGTAAATATTAAGTTGCTGCCTTCGACTAAACGCTGATTTTACTACGTGTGTGGAATGTGCATGTTGACACGTGAGCACACAAAGGAGATCCTGAACACATAGCTCCTAACATGAACCATTTGGTCTGGGTCTACACAGTTTGCCATTCAACCAGTAGTTTATGATGCAGTTTTGCTGCTTTCGTCTAAGCGCTGATCTGACCACTTGCGTAGCCTGTCCATTTGGACACCTTAGCAAACAGCGCGAACCCAAATAGCATAGCTTCTAAAATGAACAATTTGATCTGGGTCTACACAGTCTTCCATTCAAACCAGTAGTTTTAGGCGTAGTTTGCTGCTATCAACTAAACACTGATTTGACGACCTGCGAAGAATATGTATATTGACACGTGAGTAAACAGCGCGGACCCAGATCATATAGCCTCTAAAATGAACCATTTGATCTTGGTCTACACAGATTACGATTCAAACCAGTTGTTTTGGACGAAGGTTGGCTGCTTTTTACTAAACGCCGAATTGACCATGTGGGTAGCTTGTGCATTTTGACACATGATCAAACAGTGTGAACCCAGATTACATAGCTCCTAAACTGAACCATTTCATCTGCGTCTACACAGTTTGCCATTCAAACCAGTAGTTTTGGACGCAGGTTAGCTGCTTTTTACTAAACGCCGAATTGATCATGTGCGTAGCTTGTGCATTTTGACACGTGATAATAAAATGTATGAACCCAGATCAGATAGCTCCTAAACTGAATCATTTGGTCTGGGTCTGCACAGTTTGTCATTCAACCTTTAGTTTTGGACGCTGGTTTGCCGCTTTCGACTAAACGTGATTTGACCACGTGCGTACAATGTGCATGTTGACATGTCAGTAAACAGTGTGGACCCAGATTATATAGTTTCTAAAATGAATCATTTGATCTGGATCTACACACTTTGCCATTAAACCAGTAATTTCGGGTGCATCAAATTGTAATTAATTGGAATTTATAGGCTTGTCCAAATATCGTAATAGATATGATAAGGTACTAATAATCCTGAATATTTATCGCCAATACAGTGTTTCAGAGTGCAACACTAAGAAACACACAGACAAAATTGGCAATGGTAAAAGTATAAAACTTACAAGTCTTAATTCCTTATATTGCAGTCCTTATCCGACGTCGTTGGGCCACGCTTATGATAGTTATGTTTTCGCATTTGCTATAGAAAGAAAGAATGGCTGAACTGACAGCAGAAGGGCCACATATTACAAGAACTCATAACGTAGTGGTTCACTCTGTCAGTTCGCGTGTGAAATAGGATGAAGGACTTTCATGTGTTTCCTGCCTACTCACTTTTTTTCGTCGTCATTTTGTCACTCAAGGCAATAATTCTGTTTGCATGTGCTCCGCAGACGCCTTTTCCTAAGCTATGATTCCGATATGTCTTTTCCTTCAGTGTGCATTTCCGTATATACTTTTTTCACTTTACTATTAAGTCCGACGCGTGCACAGACTGGTATGTGCAGCCACGCAGCCTGATCATTGTTTTTTTATTCGCTAACAGAATTGTTGAAGACAGAAGAAACATACTAAATAAGTCGGCGGACAGAGAAGACCATGAACAAACTACGCGGATGCGCAGTATGATCTTGGTCTCTACTATTGCTATATAATACATGTACACTTTTTACGTATGTTCACGTATTTGTTGCGTGCAATGAGCTAAATCTCCCCTGTTCGCATACGACATAAACTTTTTCACCTATTTGAGCTTATAATAAAATAGCAACATGCGAAAATGGGTCTTTTTGCATTGGCGGCGAACGAAGGTGCGCATAAGCCCGCACCTCAGAGTGTGCGCAGTCGAATCAGCATCTTACTCTGTCCACTTAGAGATTTTTTTAGAAGTTACTGAAAACAAAATAGCAACACCTGACCAGACCGTGCTCACGTTACCTGTGCCAATTCTATGAGCATATGACATATTGATATTTTCTCTGGTTCTAATAATAATAATAATAATAATATGTTCTGTGAAAGTTGCTCTTCCTGAACAATAGTATTCTGTCCAAATATCTGATTAGGTAGAAGAAGGCATTAATGTGTCTAAATATTTACGGTAAATAGACCGCGACGAGAATCATACACCTACATGAACAAGAAAAAAAACTGATATTGGTAAATTTATAAAATGTACCGGCCTTAATTTGCCGTATTGCAGAAACTGTCCGAAGACGTTGAACCACGCATATGGTAGGCTTCAAATGTCTTATTGCATACGTGAACAACGAAGGCAAAGATTAGCTGCACACACGCAGTCGAAACAGGCCCTTCGCTTCAAATTCAACGGTTTGATATTCTAGAAAATATTGACGAACAGAGAAACCTTGATTAGACTGTGCGGAAGCGTATGCCTGTCGGGTCTCATGGCTATTGGCATGAGCATATGGAGCAATAATATTTTCTTACGATTCGACAAATAATAACAATACCAGGCGCATGAAGAAATGGCACATAATTCTTTAAGGCATCATGATTTGATACATGCCTTCCTGCATCCATGCTATAGATAGTTTAAGATTCTCGTATGTTTGAACCTCTATACACAAATTCAGTTTTATAAATGTAGAAGGACAGCGTTGGGAACTACCGAATTAAGGCTGCAGCATAATCAGTAATCAATTTTTTTCTTCGTAAATTCTTCCAACTCAAACAAAGACTTTGATCTTATTAATAAGAATGTTCACGCTGGTAATGTGAACAAAAACAAAACAAAAATAACTACAATGAAAACTCACACAAAATAAGGATAAAATATATATGTACATAAATAAAAAATAATGCCGAAGTAAGGATTCGAACCCACACGATGAGACCTGTGTCATCTTTAAAAATAGTAAAAATCCACTCGTGCACCGTTCTACAAGTAATTCGTGTTTATTATTTTGTTTATATAACCTGAAAAAGTGAATGGTTTGGTAAAGGGAGATAAATAGTCGTTGTAAAACGCTCGGTCGTCGTTGATGAAAAATGCGTAAAAACGTGTCATCAGATCCAATCCAACATTTATGGTACTGATATTTAGATAGAAATAGACAATCCTTTTCTATTAGTCTGTTTCTATTTAAGAAAAAAATGTGTCTGATAGGGCATATATTGAGGATAAATTTTACATCATTACCTATACGAAAACCATTTAATTTTAATACACGATACCGAAAACCATTTAATTTTAATACACGACGCATATTTAAAGCGAGCAATTCTGTGACAAGTACCCAATGTTAATTTCTCTAACTAACTGGAGAGTTACTGCCCAGGATTTCCTGGACGCTGAACGCTTTCGTTCACAAACAGAATCCTTCCCGGTGGGGAGCATTCTGCAAGGGTAGTTCCCTATTTATTTTATGGGTGGTATGGGCCTTTTTGAAAATCTTTTCGGTAAGATATATGTATATATACACACACACACACAAAACATTATATTTATTACTAAAAATGCTACTAAAATGCGCTGAATTATTAGACAGCCAGAATATCGTGGAGTCTGCATATCTCTACCGTGTTTATATATCCAACAAACTGAAGCGTAGGCGGTAAATATTAAGTTGCTGCCTTCGACTAAACGCTGATTTTACTACGTGTGTGGAATGTGCATGTTGACACGTGAGCACACAAAGGAGATCCTGAACACATAGCTCCTAACATGAACCATTTGGTCTGGGTCTACACAGTTTGCCATTCAACCAGTAGTTTATGATGCAGTTTTGCTGCTTTCGTCTAAGCGCTGATCTGACCACTTGCGTAGCCTGTCCATTTGGACACCTTAGCAAACAGCGCGAACCCAAATAGCATAGCTTCTAAAATGAACAATTTGATCTGGGTCTACACAGTCTTCCATTCAAACCAGTAGTTTTAGGCGTAGTTTGCTGCTATCAACTAAACACTGATTTGACGACCTGCGAAGAATATGTATATTGACACGTGAGTAAACAGCGCGGACCCAGATCATATAGCCTCTAAAATGAACCATTTGATCTTGGTCTACACAGATTACGATTCAAACCAGTTGTTTTGGACGAAGGTTGGCTGCTTTTTACTAAACGCCGAATTGACCATGTGGGTAGCTTGTGCATTTTGACACATGATCAAACAGTGTGAACCCAGATTACATAGCTCCTAAACTGAACCATTTCATCTGCGTCTACACAGTTTGCCATTCAAACCAGTAGTTTTGGACGCAGGTTAGCTGCTTTTTACTAAACGCCGAATTGATCATGTGCGTAGCTTGTGCATTTTGACACGTGATAATAAAATGTATGAACCCAGATCAGATAGCTCCTAAACTGAATCATTTGGTCTGGGTCTGCACAGTTTGTCATTCAACCTTTAGTTTTGGACGCTGGTTTGCCGCTTTCGACTAAACGTGATTTGACCACGTGCGTACAATGTGCATGTTGACATGTCAGTAAACAGTGTGGACCCAGATTATATAGTTTCTAAAATGAATCATTTGATCTGGATCTACACACTTTGCCATTAAACCAGTAATTTCGGGTGCATCAAATTGTAATTAATTGGAATTTATAGGCTTGTCCAAATATCGTAATAGATATGATAAGGTACTAATAATCCTGAATATTTATCGCCAATACAGTGTTTCAGAGTGCAACACTAAGAAACACACAGACAAAATTGGCAATGGTAAAAGTATAAAACTTACAAGTCTTAATTCCTTATATTGCAGTCCTTATCCGACGTCGTTGGGCCACGCTTATGATAGTTATGTTTTCGCATTTGCTATAGAAAGAAAGAATGGCTGAACTGACAGCAGAAGGGCCACATATTACAAGAACTCATAACGTAGTGGTTCACTCTGTCAGTTCGCGTGTGAAATAGGATGAAGGACTTTCATGTGTTTCCTGCCTACTCACTTTTTTTCGTCGTCATTTTGTCACTCAAGGCAATAATTCTGTTTGCATGTGCTCCGCAGACGCCTTTTCCTAAGCTATGATTCCGATATGTCTTTTCCTTCAGTGTGCATTTCCGTATATACTTTTTTCACTTTACTATTAAGTCCGACGCGTGCACAGACTGGTATGTGCAGCCACGCAGCCTGATCATTGTTTTTTTATTCGCTAACAGAATTGTTGAAGACAGAAGAAACATACTAAATAAGTCGGCGGACAGAGAAGACCATGAACAAACTACGCGGATGCGCAGTATGATCTTGGTCTCTACTATTGCTATATAATACATGTACACTTTTTACGTATGTTCACGTATTTGTTGCGTGCAATGAGCTAAATCTCCCCTGTTCGCATACGACATAAACTTTTTCACCTATTTGAGCTTATAATAAAATAGCAACATGCGAAAATGGGTCTTTTTGCATTGGCGGCGAACGAAGGTGCGCATAAGCCCGCACCTCAGAGTGTGCGCAGTCGAATCAGCATCTTACTCTGTCCACTTAGAGATTTTTTTAGAAGTTACTGAAAACAAAATAGCAACACCTGACCAGACCGTGCTCACGTTACCTGTGCCAATTCTATGAGCATATGACATATTGATATTTTCTCTGGTTCTAATAATAATAATAATAATAATATGTTCTGTGAAAGTTGCTCTTCCTGAACAATAGTATTCTGTCCAAATATCTGATTAGGTAGAAGAAGGCATTAATGTGTCTAAATATTTACGGTAAATAGACCGCGACGAGAATCATACACCTACATGAACAAGAAAAAAACTGATATTGGTAAATTTATAAAATGTACCGGCCTTAATTTGCCGTATTGCAGAAACTGTCCGAAGACGTTGAACCACGCATATGGTAGGCTTCAAATGTCTTATTGCATACGTGAACAACGAAGGCAAAGATTAGCTGCACACACGCAGTCGAAACAGGCCCTTCGCTTCAAATTCAACGGTTTGATATTCTAGAAAATATTGACGAACAGAGAAACCTTGATTAGACTGTGCGGAAGCGTATGCCTGTCGGGTCTCATGGCTATTGGCATGAGCATATGGAGCAATAATATTTTCTTACGATTCGACAAATAATAACAATACCAGGCGCATGAAGAAATGGCACATAATTCTTTAAGGCATCATGATTTGATACATGCCTTCCTGCATCCATGCTATAGATAGTTTAAGATTCTCGTATGTTTGAACCTCTATACACAAATTCAGTTTTATAAATGTAGAAGGACAGCGTTGGGAACTACCGAATTAAGGCTGCAGCATAATCAGTAATCAATTTTTTTCTTCGTAAATTCTTCCAACTCAAACAAAGACTTTGATCTTATTAATAAGAATGTTCACGCTGGTAATGTGAACAAAAACAAAACAAAAATAACTACAATGAAAACTCACACAAAATAAGGATAAAATATATATGTACATAAATAAAAAATAATGCCGAAGTAAGGATTCGAACCCACACGATGAGACCTGTGTCATCTTTAAAAATAGTAAAAATCCACTCGAGCACCGTTCTACAAGTAATTCGTGTTTATTATTTTGTTTATATAACCTGAAAAAGTGAATGGTTTGGTAAAGGGAGATAAATAGTCGTTGTAAAACGCTCGGTCGTCGTTGATGAAAAATGCGTAAAAACGTGTCATCAGATCCAATCCAACATTTATGGTACTGATATTTAGATAGAAATAGACAATCCTTTTCTATTAGTCTGTTTCTATTTAAGAAAAAAATGTGTCTGATAGGGCATATATTGAGGATAAATGTTACATCATTACCTATACGAAAACCATTTAATTTTAATACACGATACCGAAAACCATTTAATTTTAATACACGACGCATATTTAAAGCGAGCAATTCTGTGACAAGTACCCAATGTTAATTTCTCTAACTAACTGGAGAGTTACTGCCCAGGATTTCCTGGACGCTGAACGCTTTCGTTCACAAACAGAATCCTTCCCGGGGAGCATTCTGCAAGGGTAGTTCCCTATTTATTTTATGGGTGGTATGGGCCTTTTTGAAAATCTTTTCGGTAAGATATATGTATATATACACACACACACACAAAACATTATATTTATTACTAAAAATGCTACTAAAATGCGCTGAATTATTAGACAGCCAGAATATCGTGGAGTCTGCATATCTCTACCGTGTTTATATATCCAACAAACTGAAGCGTAGGCGGTAAATATTAAGTTGCTGCCTTCGACTAAACGCTGATTTTACTACGTGTGTGGAATGTGCATGTTGACACGTGAGCACACAAAGGAGATCCTGAACACATAGCTCCTAACATGAACCATTTGGTCTGGGTCTACACAGTTTGCCATTCAACCAGTAATTTATGATGCAGTTTTGCTGCTTTCGTCTAAGCGCTGATCTGACCACTTGCGTAGCCTGTCCATTTGGACACCTTAGCAAACAGCGCGAACCCAAATAGCATAGCTTCTAAAATGAACAATTTGATCTGGGTCTACACAGTCTTCCATTCAAACCAGTAGTTTTAGGCGTAGTTTGCTGCTATCAACTAAACACTGATTTGACGACCTGCGAAGAATATGTATATTGACACGTGAGTAAACAGCGCGGACCCAGATCATATAGCCTCTAAAATGAACCATTTGATCTTGGTCTACACAGATTACGATTCAAACCAGTTGTTTTGGACGAAGGTTGGCTGCTTTTTACTAAACGCCGAATTGACCATGTGGGTAGCTTGTGCATTTTGACACATGATCAAACAGTGTGAACCCAGATTACATAGCTCCTAAACTGAACCATTTCATCTGCGTCTACACAGTTTGCCATTCAAACCAGTAGTTTTGGACGCAGGTTAGCTGCTTTTTACTAAACGCCGAATTGATCATGTGCGTAGCTTGTGCATTTTGACACGTGATAATAAAATGTATGAACCCAGATCAGATAGCTCCTAAACTGAATCATTTGGTCTGGGTCTGCACAGTTTGTCATTCAACCTTTAGTTTTGGACGCTGGTTTGCCGCTTTCGACTAAACGTGATTTGACCACGTGCGTACAATGTGCATGTTGACATGTCAGTAAACAGTGTGGACCCAGATTATATAGTTTCTAAAATGAATCATTTGATCTGGATCTACACACTTTGCCATTAAACCAGTAATTTCGGGTGCATCAAATTGTAATTAATTGGAATTTATAGGCTTGTCCAAATATCGTAATAGATATGATAAGGTACTAATAATCCTGAATATTTATCGCCAATACAGTGTTTCAGAGTGCAACACTAAGAAACACACAGACAAAATTGGCAATGGTAAAAGTATAAAACTTACAAGTCTTAATTCCTTATATTGCAGTCCTTATCCGACGTCGTTGGGCCACGCTTATGATAGTTATGTTTTCGCATTTGCTATAGAAAGAAAGAATGGCTGAACTGACAGCAGAAGGGCCACATATTACAAGAACTCATAACGTAGTGGTTCACTCTGTCAGTTCGCGTGTGAAATAGGATGAAGGACTTTCATGTGTTTCCTGCCTACTCACTTTTTTTCGTCGTCATTTTGTCACTCAAGGCAATAATTCTGTTTGCATGTGCTCCGCAGACGCCTTTTCCTAAGCTATGATTCCGATATGTCTTTTCCTTCAGTGTGCATTTCCGTATATACTTTTTTCACTTTACTATTAAGTCCGACGCGTGCACAGACTGGTATGTGCAGCCACGCAGCCTGATCATTGTTTTTTTATTCGCTAACAGAATTGTTGAAGACAGAAAAAACATACTAAATAAGTCGGCGGACAGAGAAGACCATGAACAAACTACGCGGATGCGCAGTATGATCTTGGTCTCTACTATTGCTATATAATACATGTACACTTTTTACGTATGTTCACGTATTTGTTGCGTGCAATGAGCTAAATCTCCCCTGTTCGCATACGACATAAACTTTTTCACCTATTTGAGCTTATAATAAAATAGCAACATGCGAAAATGGGTCTTTTTGCATTGGCGGCGAACGAAGGTGCGCATAAGCCCGCACCTCAGAGTGTGCGCAGTCGAATCAGCATCTTACTCTGTCCACTTAGAGATTTTTTTAGAAGTTACTGAAAACAAAATAGCAACACCTGACCAGACCGTGCTCACGTTACCTGTGCCAATTCTATGAGCATATGACATATTGATATTTTCTCTGGTTCTAATAATAATAATAATAATAATATGTTCTGTGAAAGTTGCTCTTCCTGAACAATAGTATTCTGTCCAAATATCTGATTAGGTAGAAGAAGGCATTAATGTGTCTAAATATTTACGGTAAATAGACCGCGACGAGAATCATACACCTACATGAACAAGAAAAAAAACTGATATTGGTAAATTTATAAAATGTACCGGCCTTAATTTGCCGTATTGCAGAAACTGTCCGAAGACGTTGAACCACGCATATGGTAGGCTTCAAATGTCTTATTGCATACGTGAACAACGAAGGCAAAGATTAGCTGCACACACGCAGTCGAAACAGGCCCTTCGCTTCAAATTCAACGGTTTGATATTCTAGAAAATATTGACGAACAGAGAAACCTTGATTAGACTGTGCGGAAGCGTATGCCTGTCGGGTCTCATGGCTATTGGCATGAGCATATGGAGCAATAATATTTTCTTACGATTCGACAAATAATAACAATACCAGGCGCATGAAGAAATGGCACATAATTCTTTAAGGCATCATGATTTGATACATGCCTTCCTGCATCCATGCTATAGATAGTTTAAGATTCTCGTATGTTTGAACCTCTATACACAAATTCAGTTTTATAAATGTAGAAGGACAGCGTTGGGAACTACCGAATTAAGGCTGCAGCATAATCAGTAATCAATTTTTTTCTTCGTAAATTCTTCCAACTCAAACAAAGACTTTGATCTTATTAATAAGAATGTTCACGCTGGTAATGTGAACAAAAACAAAACAAAAATAACTACAATGAAAACTCACACAAAATAAGGATAAAATATATATGTACATAAATAAAAAATAATGCCGAAGTAAGGATTCGAACCCACACGATGAGACCTGTGTCATCTTTAAAAATAGTAAAAATCCACTCGAGCACCGTTCTACAAGTAATTCGTGTTTATTATTTTGTTTATATAACCTGAAAAAGTGAATGGTTTGGTAAAGGGAGATAAATAGTCGTTGTAAAACGCTCGGTCGTCGTTGATGAAAAATGCGTAAAAACGTGTCATCAGATCCAATCCAACATTTATGGTACTTATATTTAGATAGAAATAGACAATCCTTTTCTATTAGTCTGTTTCTATTTAAGAAAAAAATGTGTCTGATAGGGCATATATTGAGGATAAATGTTACATCATTACCTATACGAAAACCATTTAATTTTAATACACGATACCGAAAACCATTTAATTTTAATACACGACGCATATTTAAAGCGAGCAATTCTGTGACAAGTACCCAATGTTAATTTCTCTAACTAACTGGAGAGTTACTGCCCAGGATTTCCTGGACGCTGAACGCTTTCGTTCACAAACAGAATCCTTCCCGGTGGGGAGCATTCTGCAAGGGTAGTTCCCTATTTATTTTATGGGTGGTATGGGCCTTTTTGAAAATCTTTTCGGTAAGATATATGTATATATACACACACACACACAAAACATTATATTTATTACTTAAAATGCGCTGAATTATTAGACAGCCAGAATATCGTGGAGTCTGCATATCTCTACCGTGTTTATATATCCAACAAACTGAAGCGTAGGCGGTAAATATTAAGTTGCTGCCTTCGACTAAACGCTGATTTTACTACGTGTGTGGAATGTGCATGTTGACACGTGAGCACACAAAGGAGATCCTGAACACATAGCTCCTAACATGAACCATTTGGTCTGGGTCTACACAGTTTGCCATTCAACCAGTAGTTTATGATGCAGTTTTGCTGCTTTCGTCTAAGCGCTGATCTGACCACTTGCGTAGCCTGTCCATTTGGACACCTTAGCAAACAGCGCGAACCCAAATAGCATAGCTTCTAAAATGAACAATTTGATCTGGGTCTACACAGTCTTCCATTCAAACCAGTAGTTTTAGGCGTAGTTTGCTGCTATCAACTAAACACTGATTTGACGACCTGCGAAGAATATGTATATTGACACGTGAGTAAACAGCGCGGACCCAGATCATATAGCCTCTAAAATGAACCATTTGATCTTGGTCTACACAGATTACGATTCAAACCAGTTGTTTTGGACGAAGGTTGGCTGCTTTTTACTAAACGCCGAATTGACCATGTGGGTAGCTTGTGCATTTTGACACATGATCAAACAGTGTGAACCCAGATTACATAGCTCCTAAACTGAACCATTTCATCTGCGTCTACACAGTTTGCCATTCAAACCAGTAGTTTTGGACGCAGGTTAGCTGCTTTTTACTAAACGCCGAATTGATCATGTGCGTAGCTTGTGCATTTTGACACGTGATAATAAAATGTATGAACCCAGATCAGATAGCTCCTAAACTGAATCATTTGGTCTGGGTCTGCACAGTTTGTCATTCAACCTTTAGTTTTGGACGCTGGTTTGCCGCTTTCGACTAAACGTGATTTGACCACGTGCGTACAATGTGCATGTTGACATGTCAGTAAACAGTGTGGACCCAGATTATATAGTTTCTAAAATGAATCATTTGATCTGGATCTACACACTTTGCCATTAAACCAGTAATTTCGGGTGCATCAAATTGTAATTAATTGGAATTTATAGGCTTGTCCAAATATCGTAATAGATATGATAAGGTACTAATAATCCTGAATATTTATCGCCAATACAGTGTTTCAGAGTGCAACACTAAGAAACACACAGACAAAATTGGCAATGGTAAAAGTATAAAACTTACAAGTCTTAATTCCTTATATTGCAGTCCTTATCCGACGTCGTTGGGCCACGCTTATGATAGTTATGTTTTCGCATTTGCTATAGAAAGAAAGAATGGCTGAACTGACAGCAGAAGGGCCACATATTACAAGAACTCATAACGTAGTGGTTCACTCTGTCAGTTCGCGTGTGAAATAGGATGAAGGACTTTCATGTGTTTCCTGCCTACTCACTTTTTTTCGTCGTCATTTTGTCACTCAAGGCAATAATTCTGTTTGCATGTGCTCCGCAGACGCCTTTTCCTAAGCTATGATTCCGATATGTCTTTTCCTTCAGTGTGCATTTCCGTATATACTTTTTTCACTTTACTATTAAGTCCGACGCGTGCACAGACTGGTATGTGCAGCCACGCAGCCTGATCATTGTTTTTTTATTCGCTAACAGAATTGTTGAAGACAGAAGAAACATACTAAATAAGTCGGCGGACAGAGAAGACCATGAACAAACTACGCGGATGCGCAGTATGATCTTGGTCTCTACTATTGCTATATAATACATGTACACTTTTTACGTATGTTCACGTATTTGTTGCGTGCAATGAGCTAAATCTCCCCTGTTCGCATACGACATAAACTTTTTCACCTATTTGAGCTTATAATAAAATAGCAACATGCGAAAATGGGTCTTTTTGCATTGGCGGCGAACGAAGGTGCGCATAAGCCCGCACCTCAGAGTGTGCGCAGTCGAATCAGCATCTTACTCTGTCCACTTAGAGATTTTTTTAGAAGTTACTGAAAACAAAATAGCAACACCTGACCAGACCGTGCTCACGTTACCTGTGCCAATTCTATGAGCATATGACATATTGATATTTTCTCTGGTTCTAATAATAATAATAATAATAATATGTTCTGTGAAAGTTGCTCTTCCTGAACAATAGTATTCTGTCCAAATATCTGATTAGGTAGAAGAAGGCATTAATGTGTCTAAATATTTACGGTAAATAGACCGCGACGAGAATCATACACCTACATGAACAAGAAAAAAAACTGATATTGGTAAATTTATAAAATGTACCGGCCTTAATTTGCCGTATTGCAGAAACTGTCCGAAGACGTTGAACCACGCATATGGTAGGCTTCAAATGTCTTATTGCATACGTGAACAACGAAGGCAAAGATTAGCTGCACACACGCAGTCGAAACAGGCCCTTCGCTTCAAATTCAACGGTTTGATATTCTAGAAAATATTGACGAACAGAGAAACCTTGATT
The DNA here is from genome assembly GCA_964016985.1 of Anodontia alba. Lineage (NCBI taxonomy): Eukaryota > Metazoa > Mollusca > Bivalvia > Lucinida > Lucinidae > Anodontia > Anodontia alba. The sequence continues at coordinate 78,150,987 of OZ024826.1, forward strand.
AGACTGTGCGGAAGCGTATGCCTGTCGGGTCTCATGGCTATTGGCATGAGCATATGGAGCAATAATATTTTCTTACGATTCGACAAATAATAACAATACCAGGCGCATGAAGAAATGGCACATAATTCTTTAAGGCATCATGATTTGATACATGCCTTCCTGCATCCATGCTATAGATAGTTTAAGATTCTCGTATGTTTGAACCTCTATACACAAATTCAGTTTTATAAATGTAGAAGGACAGCGTTGGGAACTACCGAATTAAGGCTGCAGCATAATCAGTAATCAATTTTTTTCTTCGTAAATTCTTCCAACTCAAACAAAGACTTTGATCTTATTAATAAGAATGTTCACGCTGGTAATGTGAACAAAAACAAAACAAAAATAACTACAATGAAAACTCACACAAAATAAGGATAAAATATATATGTACATAAATAAAAAATAATGCCGAAGTAAGGATTCGAACCCACACGATGAGACCTGTGTCATCTTTAAAAATAGTAAAAATCCACTCGTGCACCGTTCTACAAGTAATTCGTGTTTATTATTTTGTTTATATAACCTGAAAAAGTGAATGGTTTGGTAAAGGGAGATAAATAGTCGTTGTAAAACGCTCGGTCGTCGTTGATGAAAAATGCGTAAAAACGTGTCATCAGATCCAATCCAACATTTATGGTACTGATATTTAGATAGAAATAGACAATCCTTTTCTATTAGTCTGTTTCTATTTAAGAAAAAAATGTGTCTGATAGGGCATATATTGAGGATAAATTTTACATCATTACCTATACGAAAACCATTTAATTTTAATACACGATACCGAAAACCATTTAATTTTAATACACGACGCATATTTAAAGCGAGCAATTCTGTGACAAGTACCCAATGTTAATTTCTCTAACTAACTGGAGAGTTACTGCCCAGGATTTCCTGGACGCTGAACGCTTTCGTTCACAAACAGAATCCTTCCCGGTGGGGAGCATTCTGCAAGGGTAGTTCCCTATTTATTTTATGGGTGGTATGGGCCTTTTTGAAAATCTTTTCGGTAAGATATATGTATATATACACACACACACACAAAACATTATATTTATTACTAAAAATGCTACTAAAATGCGCTGAATTATTAGACAGCCAGAATATCGTGGAGTCTGCATATCTCTACCGTGTTTATATATCCAACAAACTGAAGCGTAGGCGGTAAATATTAAGTTGCTGCCTTCGACTAAACGCTGATTTTACTACGTGTGTGGAATGTGCATGTTGACACGTGAGCACACAAAGGAGATCCTGAACACATAGCTCCTAACATGAACCATTTGGTCTGGGTCTACACAGTTTGCCATTCAACCAGTAGTTTATGATGCAGTTTTGCTGCTTTCGTCTAAGCGCTGATCTGACCACTTGCGTAGCCTGTCCATTTGGACACCTTAGCAAACAGCGCGAACCCAAATAGCATAGCTTCTAAAATGAACAATTTGATCTGGGTCTACACAGTCTTCCATTCAAACCAGTAGTTTTAGGCGTAGTTTGCTGCTATCAACTAAACACTGATTTGACGACCTGCGAAGAATATGTATATTGACACGTGAGTAAACAGCGCGGACCCAGATCATATAGCCTCTAAAATGAACCATTTGATCTTGGTCTACACAGATTACGATTCAAACCAGTTGTTTTGGACGAAGGTTGGCTGCTTTTTACTAAACGCCGAATTGACCATGTGGGTAGCTTGTGCATTTTGACACATGATCAAACAGTGTGAACCCAGATTACATAGCTCCTAAACTGAACCATTTCATCTGCGTCTACACAGTTTGCCATTCAAACCAGTAGTTTTGGACGCAGGTTAGCTGCTTTTTACTAAACGCCGAATTGATCATGTGCGTAGCTTGTGCATTTTGACACGTGATAATAAAATGTATGAACCCAGATCAGATAGCTCCTAAACTGAATCATTTGGTCTGGGTCTGCACAGTTTGTCATTCAACCTTTAGTTTTGGACGCTGGTTTGCCGCTTTCGACTAAACGTGATTTGACCACGTGCGTACAATGTGCATGTTGACATGTCAGTAAACAGTGTGGACCCAGATTATATAGTTTCTAAAATGAATCATTTGATCTGGATCTACACACTTTGCCATTAAACCAGTAATTTCGGGTGCATCAAATTGTAATTAATTGGAATTTATAGGCTTGTCCAAATATCGTAATAGATATGATAAGGTACTAATAATCCTGAATATTTATCGCCAATACAGTGTTTCAGAGTGCAACACTAAGAAACACACAGACAAAATTGGCAATGGTAAAAGTATAAAACTTACAAGTCTTAATTCCTTATATTGCAGTCCTTATCCGACGTCGTTGGGCCACGCTTATGATAGTTATGTTTTCGCATTTGCTATAGAAAGAAAGAATGGCTGAACTGACAGCAGAAGGGCCACATATTACAAGAACTCATAACGTAGTGGTTCACTCTGTCAGTTCGCGTGTGAAATAGGATGAAGGACTTTCATGTGTTTCCTGCCTACTCACTTTTTTTCGTCGTCATTTTGTCACTCAAGGCAATAATTCTGTTTGCATGTGCTCCGCAGACGCCTTTTCCTAAGCTATGATTCCGATATGTCTTTTCCTTCAGTGTGCATTTCCGTATATACTTTTTTCACTTTACTATTAAGTCCGACGCGTGCACAGACTGGTATGTGCAGCCACGCAGCCTGATCATTGTTTTTTTATTCGCTAACAGAATTGTTGAAGACAGAAGAAACATACTAAATAAGTCGGCGGACAGAGAAGACCATGAACAAACTACGCGGATGCGCAGTATGATCTTGGTCTCTACTATTGCTATATAATACATGTACACTTTTTACGTATGTTCACGTATTTGTTGCGTGCAATGAGCTAAATCTCCCCTGTTCGCATACGACATAAACTTTTTCACCTATTTGAGCTTATAATAAAATAGCAACATGCGAAAATGGGTCTTTTTGCATTGGCGGCGAACGAAGGTGCGCATAAGCCCGCACCTCAGAGTGTGCGCAGTCGAATCAGCATCTTACTCTGTCCACTTAGAGATTTTTTTAGAAGTTACTGAAAACAAAATAGCAACACCTGACCAGACCGTGCTCACGTTACCTGTGCCAATTCTATGAGCATATGACATATTGATATTTTCTCTGGTTCTAATAATAATAATAATAATAATATGTTCTGTGAAAGTTGCTCTTCCTGAACAATAGTATTCTGTCCAAATATCTGATTAGGTAGAAGAAGGCATTAATGTGTCTAAATATTTACGGTAAATAGACCGCGACGAGAATCATACACCTACATGAACAAGAAAAAAACTGATATTGGTAAATTTATAAAATGTACCGGCCTTAATTTGCCGTATTGCAGAAACTGTCCGAAGACGTTGAACCACGCATATGGTAGGCTTCAAATGTCTTATTGCATACGTGAACAACGAAGGCAAAGATTAGCTGCACACACGCAGTCGAAACAGGCCCTTCGCTTCAAATTCAACGGTTTGATATTCTAGAAAATATTGACGAACAGAGAAACCTTGATTAGACTGTGCGGAAGCGTATGCCTGTCGGGTCTCATGGCTATTGGCATGAGCATATGGAGCAATAATATTTTCTTACGATTCGACAAATAATAACAATACCAGGCGCATGAAGAAATGGCACATAATTCTTTAAGGCATCATGATTTGATACATGCCTTCCTGCATCCATGCTATAGATAGTTTAAGATTCTCGTATGTTTGAACCTCTATACACAAATTCAGTTTTATAAATGTAGAAGGACAGCGTTGGGAACTACCGAATTAAGGCTGCAGCATAATCAGTAATCAATTTTTTTCTTCGTAAATTCTTCCAACTCAAACAAAGACTTTGATCTTATTAATAAGAATGTTCACGCTGGTAATGTGAACAAAAACAAAACAAAAATAACTACAATGAAAACTCACACAAAATAAGGATAAAATATATATGTACATAAATAAAAAATAATGCCGAAGTAAGGATTCGAACCCACACGATGAGACCTGTGTCATCTTTAAAAATAGTAAAAATCCACTCGAGCACCGTTCTACAAGTAATTCGTGTTTATTATTTTGTTTATATAACCTGAAAAAGTGAATGGTTTGGTAAAGGGAGATAAATAGTCGTTGTAAAACGCTCGGTCGTCGTTGATGAAAAATGCGTAAAAACGTGTCATCAGATCCAATCCAACATTTATGGTACTGATATTTAGATAGAAATAGACAATCCTTTTCTATTAGTCTGTTTCTATTTAAGAAAAAAATGTGTCTGATAGGGCATATATTGAGGATAAATGTTACATCATTACCTATACGAAAACCATTTAATTTTAATACACGATACCGAAAACCATTTAATTTTAATACACGACGCATATTTAAAGCGAGCAATTCTGTGACAAGTACCCAATGTTAATTTCTCTAACTAACTGGAGAGTTACTGCCCAGGATTTCCTGGACGCTGAACGCTTTCGTTCACAAACAGAATCCTTCCCGGGGAGCATTCTGCAAGGGTAGTTCCCTATTTATTTTATGGGTGGTATGGGCCTTTTTGAAAATCTTTTCGGTAAGATATATGTATATATACACACACACACACAAAACATTATATTTATTACTAAAAATGCTACTAAAATGCGCTGAATTATTAGACAGCCAGAATATCGTGGAGTCTGCATATCTCTACCGTGTTTATATATCCAACAAACTGAAGCGTAGGCGGTAAATATTAAGTTGCTGCCTTCGACTAAACGCTGATTTTACTACGTGTGTGGAATGTGCATGTTGACACGTGAGCACACAAAGGAGATCCTGAACACATAGCTCCTAACATGAACCATTTGGTCTGGGTCTACACAGTTTGCCATTCAACCAGTAATTTATGATGCAGTTTTGCTGCTTTCGTCTAAGCGCTGATCTGACCACTTGCGTAGCCTGTCCATTTGGACACCTTAGCAAACAGCGCGAACCCAAATAGCATAGCTTCTAAAATGAACAATTTGATCTGGGTCTACACAGTCTTCCATTCAAACCAGTAGTTTTAGGCGTAGTTTGCTGCTATCAACTAAACACTGATTTGACGACCTGCGAAGAATATGTATATTGACACGTGAGTAAACAGCGCGGACCCAGATCATATAGCCTCTAAAATGAACCATTTGATCTTGGTCTACACAGATTACGATTCAAACCAGTTGTTTTGGACGAAGGTTGGCTGCTTTTTACTAAACGCCGAATTGACCATGTGGGTAGCTTGTGCATTTTGACACATGATCAAACAGTGTGAACCCAGATTACATAGCTCCTAAACTGAACCATTTCATCTGCGTCTACACAGTTTGCCATTCAAACCAGTAGTTTTGGACGCAGGTTAGCTGCTTTTTACTAAACGCCGAATTGATCATGTGCGTAGCTTGTGCATTTTGACACGTGATAATAAAATGTATGAACCCAGATCAGATAGCTCCTAAACTGAATCATTTGGTCTGGGTCTGCACAGTTTGTCATTCAACCTTTAGTTTTGGACGCTGGTTTGCCGCTTTCGACTAAACGTGATTTGACCACGTGCGTACAATGTGCATGTTGACATGTCAGTAAACAGTGTGGACCCAGATTATATAGTTTCTAAAATGAATCATTTGATCTGGATCTACACACTTTGCCATTAAACCAGTAATTTCGGGTGCATCAAATTGTAATTAATTGGAATTTATAGGCTTGTCCAAATATCGTAATAGATATGATAAGGTACTAATAATCCTGAATATTTATCGCCAATACAGTGTTTCAGAGTGCAACACTAAGAAACACACAGACAAAATTGGCAATGGTAAAAGTATAAAACTTACAAGTCTTAATTCCTTATATTGCAGTCCTTATCCGACGTCGTTGGGCCACGCTTATGATAGTTATGTTTTCGCATTTGCTATAGAAAGAAAGAATGGCTGAACTGACAGCAGAAGGGCCACATATTACAAGAACTCATAACGTAGTGGTTCACTCTGTCAGTTCGCGTGTGAAATAGGATGAAGGACTTTCATGTGTTTCCTGCCTACTCACTTTTTTTCGTCGTCATTTTGTCACTCAAGGCAATAATTCTGTTTGCATGTGCTCCGCAGACGCCTTTTCCTAAGCTATGATTCCGATATGTCTTTTCCTTCAGTGTGCATTTCCGTATATACTTTTTTCACTTTACTATTAAGTCCGACGCGTGCACAGACTGGTATGTGCAGCCACGCAGCCTGATCATTGTTTTTTTATTCGCTAACAGAATTGTTGAAGACAGAAGAAACATACTAAATAAGTCGGCGGACAGAGAAGACCATGAACAAACTACGCGGATGCGCAGTATGATCTTGGTCTCTACTATTGCTATATAATACATGTACACTTTTTACGTATGTTCACGTATTTGTTGCGTGCAATGAGCTAAATCTCCCCTGTTCGCATACGACATAAACTTTTTCACCTATTTGAGCTTATAATAAAATAGCAACATGCGAAAATGGGTCTTTTTGCATTGGCGGCGAACGAAGGTGCGCATAAGCCCGCACCTCAGAGTGTGCGCAGTCGAATCAGCATCTTACTCTGTCCACTTAGAGATTTTTTTAGAAGTTACTGAAAACAAAATAGCAACACCTGACCAGACCGTGCTCACGTTACCTGTGCCAATTCTATGAGCATATGACATATTGATATTTTCTCTGGTTCTAATAATAATAATAATAATAATATGTTCTGTGAAAGTTGCTCTTCCTGAACAATAGTATTCTGTCCAAATATCTGATTAGGTAGAAGAAGGCATTAATGTGTCTAAATATTTACGGTAAATAGACCGCGACGAGAATCATACACCTACATGAACAAGAAAAAAACTGATATTGGTAAATTTATAAAATGTACCGGCCTTAATTTGCCGTATTGCAGAAACTGTCCGAAGACGTTGAACCACGCATATGGTAGGCTTCAAATGTCTTATTGCATACGTGAACAACGAAGGCAAAGATTAGCTGCACACACGCAGTTGAAACAGGCCCTTCGCTTCAAATTCAACGGTTTGATATTCTAGAAAATATTGACGAACAGAGAAACCTTGATTAGACTGTGCGGAAGCGTATGCCTGTCGGGTCTCATGGCTATTGGCATGAGCATATGGAGCAATAATATTTTCTTACGATTCGACAAATAATAACAATACCAGGCGCATGAAGAAATGGCACATAATTCTTTAAGGCATCATGATTTGATACATGCCTTCCTGCATCCATGCTATAGATAGTTTAAGATTCTCGTATGTTTGAACCTCTATACACAAATTCAGTTTTATAAATGTAGAAGGACAGCGTTGGGAACTACCGAATTAAGGCTGCAGCATAATCAGTAATCAATTTTTTTCTTCGTAAATTCTTCCAACTCAAACAAAGACTTTGATCTTATTAATAAGAATGTTCACGCTGGTAATGTGAACAAAAACAAAACAAAAATAACTACAATGAAAACTCACACAAAATAAGGATAAAATATATATGTACATAAATAAAAAATAATGCCGAAGTAAGGATTCGAACCCACACGATGAGACCTGTGTCATCTTTAAAAATAGTAAAAATCCACTCGAGCACCGTTCTACAAGTAATTCGTGTTTATTATTTTGTTTATATAACCTGAAAAAGTGAATGGTTTGGTAAAGGGAGATAAATAGTCGTTGTAAAACGCTCGGTCGTCGTTGATGAAAAATGCGTAAAAACGTGTCATCAGATCCAATCCAACATTTATGGTACTGATATTTAGATAGAAATAGACAATCCTTTTCTATTAGTCTGTTTCTATTTAAGAAAAAAATGTGTCTGATAGGGCATATATTGAGGATAAATGTTACATCATTACCTATACGAAAACCATTTAATTTTAATACACGATACCGAAAACCATTTAATTTTAATACACGACGCATATTTAAAGCGAGCAATTCTGTGACAAGTACCCAATGTTAATTTCTCTAACTAACTGGAGAGTTACTGCCCAGGATTTCCTGGACGCTGAACGCTTTCGTTCACAAACAGAATCCTTCCCGGGGAGCATTCTGCAAGGGTAGTTCCCTATTTATTTTATGGGTGGTATGGGCCTTTTTGAAAATCTTTTCGGTAAGATATATGTATATATACACACACACACACAAAACATTATATTTATTACTAAAAATGCTACTAAAATGCGCTGAATTATTAGACAGCCAGAATATCGTGGAGTCTGCATATCTCTACCGTGTTTATATATCCAACAAACTGAAGCGTAGGCGGTAAATATTAAGTTGCTGCCTTCGACTAAACGCTGATTTTACTACGTGTGTGGAATGTGCATGTTGACACGTGAGCACACAAAGGAGATCCTGAACACATAGCTCCTAACATGAACCATTTGGTCTGGGTCTACACAGTTTGCCATTCAACCAGTAATTTATGATGCAGTTTTGCTGCTTTCGTCTAAGCGCTGATCTGACCACTTGCGTAGCCTGTCCATTTGGACACCTTAGCAAACAGCGCGAACCCAAATAGCATAGCTTCTAAAATGAACAATTTGATCTGGGTCTACACAGTCTTCCATTCAAACCAGTAGTTTTAGGCGTAGTTTGCTGCTATCAACTAAACACTGATTTGACGACCTGCGAAGAATATGTATATTGACACGTGAGTAAACAGCGCGGACCCAGATCATATAGCCTCTAAAATGAACCATTTGATCTTGGTCTACACAGATTACGATTCAAACCAGTTGTTTTGGACGAAGGTTGGCTGCTTTTTACTAAACGCCGAATTGACCATGTGGGTAGCTTGTGCATTTTGACACATGATCAAACAGTGTGAACCCAGATTACATAGCTCCTAAACTGAACCATTTCATCTGCGTCTACACAGTTTGCCATTCAAACCAGTAGTTTTGGACGCAGGTTAGCTGCTTTTTACTAAACGCCGAATTGATCATGTGCGTAGCTTGTGCATTTTGACACGTGATAATAAAATGTATGAACCCAGATCAGATAGCTCCTAAACTGAATCATTTGGTCTGGGTCTGCACAGTTTGTCATTCAACCTTTAGTTTTGGACGCTGGTTTGCCGCTTTCGACTAAACGTGATTTGACCACGTGCGTACAATGTGCATGTTGACATGTCAGTAAACAGTGTGGACCCAGATTATATAGTTTCTAAAATGAATCATTTGATCTGGATCTACACACTTTGCCATTAAACCAGTAATTTCGGGTGCATCAAATTGTAATTAATTGGAATTTATAGGCTTGTCCAAATATCGTAATAGATATGATAAGGTACTAATAATCCTGAATATTTATCGCCAATACAGTGTTTCAGAGTGCAACACTAAGAAACACACAGACAAAATTGGCAATGGTAAAAGTATAAAACTTACAAGTCTTAATTCCTTATATTGCAGTCCTTATCCGACGTCGTTGGGCCACGCTTATGATAGTTATGTTTTCGCATTTGCTATAGAAAGAAAGAATGGCTGAACTGACAGCAGAAGGGCCACATATTACAAGAACTCATAACGTAGTGGTTCACTCTGTCAGTTCGCGTGTGAAATAGGATGAAGGACTTTCATGTGTTTCCTGCCTACTCACTTTTTTTCGTCGTCATTTTGTCACTCAAGGCAATAATTCTGTTTGCATGTGCTCCGCAGACGCCTTTTCCTAAGCTATGATTCCGATATGTCTTTTCCTTCAGTGTGCATTTCCGTATATACTTTTTTCACTTTACTATTAAGTCCGACGCGTGCACAGACTGGTATGTGCAGCCACGCAGCCTGATCATTGTTTTTTTATTCGCTAACAGAATTGTTGAAGACAGAAGAAACATACTAAATAAGTCGGCGGACAGAGAAGACCATGAACAAACTACGCGGATGCGCAGTATGATCTTGGTCTCTACTATTGCTATATAATACATGTACACTTTTTACGTATGTTCACGTATTTGTTGCGTGCAATGAGCTAAATCTCCCCTGTTCGCATACGACATAAACTTTTTCACCTATTTGAGCTTATAATAAAATAGCAACATGCGAAAATGGGTCTTTTTGCATTGGCGGCGAACGAAGGTGCGCATAAGCCCGCACCTCAGAGTGTGCGCAGTCGAATCAGCATCTTACTCTGTCCACTTAGAGATTTTTTTAGAAGTTACTGAAAACAAAATAGCAACACCTGACCAGACCGTGCTCACGTTACCTGTGCCAATTCTATGAGCATATGACATATTGATATTTTCTCTGGTTCTAATAATAATAATAATAATAATATGTTCTGTGAAAGTTGCTCTTCCTGAACAATAGTATTCTGTCCAAATATCTGATTAGGTAGAAGAAGGCATTAATGTGTCTAAATATTTACGGTAAATAGACCGCGACGAGAATCATACACCTACATGAACAAGAAAAAAACTGATATTGGTAAATTTATAAAATGTACCGGCCTTAATTTGCCGTATTGCAGAAACTGTCCGAAGACGTTGAACCACGCATATGGTAGGCTTCAAATGTCTTATTGCATACGTGAACAACGAAGGCAAAGATTAGCTGCACACACGCAGTCGAAACAGGCCCTTCGCTTCAAATTCAACGGTTTGATATTCTAGAAAATATTGACGAACAGAGAAACCTTGATTAGACTGTGCGGAAGCGTATGCCTGTCGGGTCTCATGGCTATTGGCATGAGCATATGGAGCAATAATATTTTCTTACGATTCGACAAATAATAACAATACCAGGCGCATGAAGAAATGGCACATAATTCTTTAAGGCATCATGATTTGATACATGCCTTCCTGCATCCATGCTATAGATAGTTTAAGATTCTCGTATGTTTGAACCTCTATACACAAATTCAGTTTTATAAATGTAGAAGGACAGCGTTGGGAACTACCGAATTAAGGCTGCAGCATAATCAGTAATCAATTTTTTTCTTCGTAAATTCTTCCAACTCAAACAAAGACTTTGATCTTATTAATAAGAATGTTCACGCTGGTAATGTGAACAAAAACAAAACAAAAATAACTACAATGAAAACTCACACAAAATAAGGATAAAATATATATGTACATAAATAAAAAATAATGCCGAAGTAAGGATTCGAACCCACACGATGAGACCTGTGTCATCTTTAAAAATAGTAAAAATCCACTCGAGCACCGTTCTACAAGTAATTCGTGTTTATTATTTTGTTTATATAACCTGAAAAAGTGAATGGTTTGGTAAAGGGAGATAAATAGTCGTTGTAAAACGCTCGGTCGTCGTTGATTAGAAAGTCTAGTATCTGCAGAAGTAGTTCAAAGCCGCATTCCATTTCATTCATTATTACCTAAAATAAATTAAATGTTCAAGTAATGTAGTGATGTAGTTCACTGTTATTTACAAAAATAATTCAAGGGGGACAAGATGCGCAAAACGCGCGCTAGCTCCTTAATACATATTAGTCAATTTTATAAAATGCTTATTTCAACCATTCTGCATGTCTATCCGTGAAGGGTGGAAACAGAGCTCTCGTCTTTTCAGTAAAGTTAAGCAACGCAAACCCGGTTAGTACTTGGATAGGTGAACGTCTTACACTACCGTCTACTGCAGACTTTTCATGTTTTCTTTTGTTGTTTTGTTTTTGTTTTTTTTTTTTTTTTTTTTTTTTTGTTTTTTTCCTGCCTGCTCACTTTTTTTTGTCGTCATTTTGTCACTCCTAGCAATAATTCTGTTTGCATGTGCTCTGCAGACGCCTTTTCCTAAGCCATGATTCCGATATGTCTTTCCCTTCCATATAGAACTTTTTGACATGGTTATCGGGTTTAAGTGGCGGATTATCTTTCTTGGATATTGGATTCATCTGACGTTTACCTGTATAGAAGCTCTCTACCACTTCTGTAGGAAAGTATAGGGAGCTGTTCATTATTAGTTATTTAAAATTATTCTGATGATGAGAAATACTTTTATAAATTATCACTAAAATGTTCAACTTTTCCCCATACTGCTGATATAAAAAACTTTAAAATCAAATTTTGTTTCATTATGTCACTTTTTGTATGAAATTGAAAGGGTAGACTCGCATTTAAATCTATTATGAACTGGTAGAAAACACAGAATGTGTGCGTTTTAATGCATTAAAATAAGTATTTGTGTTAACGATACCACTTTTTATAAGTTATAAATAAACACTCTAGTTCTCTCTGTTTACCGTGATATAAATTTTGTTAAGATTAATTACAGGGGTTTTTTTTGTCATTTTTATGACAAAAACAACGATCAAAACGCACTATTTGACACAAAATCGGCCTAAGCGAGTCCCCGTGTTCTGATACCTGTGTATTGGCCTCTTCCATATATAGCCTAGAGCAATATCACACATATCGATTATCTATATACAAGGTACAGACAGGTTAAGTGGAAGGGAAACAATCCAAATATGATTTCCCGCAGTAAACAGGAAGGATAACTCCACTGATAATCACTTCAAGAGTTCCATATGGGAAAAAATGATACATTCTCAAGGGAGACAACAGTGACAAAATTTGTTTTCGCTTCCTTCGAAAAAAAATGTTCAATCTAAAGGAAAAGAATATGTTCTCCTCGGGAGCATCTTTGTTCTGTAGAATTGTTAACAAACAATGCTAGCTTAAAGGGAAAACGATATACTTTAAAGGGAGACAACTCTGTTAAAAATTGTTTTCGCTGTCTTCAAAAAAGAGCCCACTCTAAAAGGAAAGACTTTGAATCTCCTCGGAAGCATTGTTTTTTGTTTTTTTGTTGTCGTTTTTTTTTTTTTTTTTTTTTTTTTATTTTGTTTTGTTTTTTTGTTTTTGTTTTTGTTTTTGTTTTTTGTCTTTTAGTGTAGACCTCTTTCAAAAAGTGCTTCGTATGCAGAAAAGCAAACAGGAATTCACAAATGTTGTCTCCCTTGTTAAAACATGGTGAGAAATCTACCACGTTTCTCCGGTCTCCTTTGATAGGAAACATCTGAATAAATCTCCTCCAAATTAAGTACAAAGATCTTATGGTAAAAACTAGACCTACTGGTATAATATGCTTTAGTCGGGCCTGTGAAGATACCATGCTCGACTTGTCCAACTTGTCCCATTCCCATGTTAGAAATTTCAGTTTACCTGTCCTGCGACAATGGCTTCATAGCTCTAGATAAAAATAATATCCAGATTATGAGATATATTTTTTTTCTTATTTCTCGAAGAAAATGGGTGTTGTGAGTACTCGTTAGAAGCGCCTCACCGAGGCGCTTCTAATGAGTACCCACTATATATGTTTCTTTGAGGAATAAGAAAAATGTCAATTTTCGGGCTAGTAATGCCCAGTTTAATATTTCGCCTGTGATGAGTTTACTGCCGTAACGTAACTGCTTCATATCCGTGCGATTTTATGGGCACTGCACGGGCACAGTGCGGCAACCTTGTGATAGCTGCGCGGGGGCCGTATCTCCTTTTCCGTGCAGCCTCCGTACGGAGGTAGCCGGTGACCATACGATTATCGTACGGATTCACGGGCGCCGTAGTCTCTACGATTTTGTTTAACTCCACACTATGACAAAATTAAAAAAAAAAAAAAAAAAAAAAAAAAAAAAACGCAAGCCCGTATCGCGTCGACACGTCGTAGGTAGCATCACACGACCCCCGCACGGCACCGCACAGAGGCCGCGCGGTGATCGTGTGAACAAAAAAAAAATTATATGGTCATTTGGGGAAAAAAAAAATCGTACGATGATTGTAAGCTCTTGTGATAATCGACGGCCCCCGCGCAGCTATCACAAGGTTGCCGCACTGTGCCCGTGCAGTGCCCATAAAATCGCACGGATATGAAGCAGTTATGTTACGGCAGTCCCAAGGCGACCGCACCATGACCGTGCGGCCGCCTTGCAATGGATCAACATTTTCCTGCTTGGACTCTTCCCGCCTTTTTGTGTTAGGCGCCATCTCACAAGCAGAAATGTGAAGTTGTACACTTTTGGTACATGAATGCCAAAAACTACACGACAAACTAACGGTCACCGTACCATCATCGTGCCTCCGTACGGAAGCCGCAAGGGCTCCCTACGATTTCCCTGCGGAGGCTCTGGGGACTGCAGGATGACTGCAAGATTTCCGTACGATCTCCACACGGTCTTCGTACGGCTTTGCCCAAGTGCGTCGCCGAAAGCCCGTACAAGAAATCGCACGTTACGCGTATACAAGGTAAACACATACGCCCCTAAGATGACTGAAAAAATCGTACAGAAAATCGTCGACAAATAAATCATACGCCATCCGAGGCAAATGTAATCTAGGCATAAATCTTGGCTGGACAAGTGGATTTAGATCATTTTACATGTTCGTGGACAAGTAATAAAAAGTAATTCTACAGTCCTGCCTTAGGTAGTGACATTTCAAGTGGCTACCTTAACAGAATGTATTTGAGTTCACTGCAGCTGGTGTCAAGCGCTGTGAGGCGGCCGTCAAACGTCTCTCATTCTTAGTGCAATTTTATGCCTTTTCCCCTTGGGATCATGGAGCCGATTCTGATACATGTATCTTGGAGAATTGAGTTCTGCTTAAGCCGGTGCTAGGTTGCATATGTAACCCCACAAACAACAATGCTGTCACATGAAGAACCTCAGTGAAACCGAGAAAACGATTTTGGTTCTTTTCTGTATTCTTTCTTTCCAAGGGTAACGTTTGCATTACGAAAATACGCCTATTCAAATATACTGAAAATTTCACCTCCAAAAACTGAAAAATTTCAGACAAAAACCTCTGATATTTTTTCATATTTCTACTCAAAACATAGATTGGGTACTCTTTAGAACCACCTCGTCGAGGCGGTTTTAACGAGTACCCGCAATCTATGTTTCCGAGCAAATATAAGAAAAATAATGTATACCCCTGTAAACCCCAGTTTTACTATATAAAAGTGGGGTTTAAGGGGTCAAAATTATATAGGCATGTTTTCGTGATGATAGATTTAGGTTTACTTCATTGCAGTTGATGCAGAATGCTTAAACGTTTACCCCTCCATCCACCCCCTGGCCCCACCTCCACCCCTACCCGCGCACTTCAGCATAGTGCAGTATTTATTTTTACTTTTTGCTAAATCAAACTTTAACTCTATGCTATAATTATGTACCATTCGGCAAGTTTCGAGTGAAATCAATGTATCCCTTCAAAAGTTATTGCGGGGAAACAAAATATTTACCTTGTACTTTACCCCAAGAACAAAAACAAAGTCTAAAAAGGCGATAACTTGGCCAAAATTTTGTGGATGATTTTGTGGATGATTAACAATATCGAACTTGATCTGTCTTTTACAATGATATATCCTTCTGCAAATTAAAAATGAAATCAATGCATCCCTGCAAAAATTATAGAGTGGAAACCAATATTAACACACACACACAAAAAAAAAGTCGAAAAATGGCCATAACTCAGCCAAAATTTTGCGGATGATTACAAATATCAAACCTGACCTGTATTTTATAACTATACATCTTTCTGCAAACTTCTAATGTAATCAATGCATCCCTGCAAAAGCGGAATCCAATAATAAAAGAAAAGTAAAAAAAGGAGCCATAAATCGGCCAAAGTTTTCGGATGATTACTAATATCGCTTGACTTGTATTTTACAATAATATACCCTTCCGCAAACTTCTGAAGAAATCGTTGCATCCCTTCAAAACGTATTGAACGGAAACCAATATCTTAACCCAACAACAAAAAAATAGTCGAAAAAGAGCCATAATTCAGCCAAAATTTGGCGGATGATTACCAATATCGAACATTAGTATTTTACAGTGATATAAACTTCTGCAGACCTCGAATGAAATCAATGCGGCATCCCTTAAAAAGTTATTGAGTTACGAAAAGTGTGACGACGACGACGCCGCCATGGCCGCCGACGAAGACGCGGACGGGATAACAAGATCCCTGTGTGTCTGCCATGCTACGCAGGCAACACAAAAACGACCTAATGAAATATGCGACCAACGTAGATCAGACTGCGCATCCGTGCCATATGATCAATGTCTACGCTATTTGCTAATATATTGTTTATGTAATAAATTATATGTGACGAGTGTAGGTTCTGATTAGACTGGGAATCGCAGGCTGATCTGAGTCTGCACTGGTCGCATATGTCATATTGTTGTTTTCTATTAGGAGAGGTTTACCTCTTTCACTTGGTGCAGTGTTTTGTATACAGTGCGATTTCTGCATGCTAATACCGTCTGGTCACGATCTTTGCGGCTTCTTGTATACTTACAAATTAGTACTCTGGTCCACATCTACGTATAGTGTACCTGTGAACACGGACAGTCTCGTGATAACCTGGTACTCATTCAGTCTGGTAAAAATCTATTTATTGTGTACCTACGAATGTTGCTGACTGGTAATTTCAGTTGAACATCAATAGCTCGAATCCGATGGCTTGTTTACCCTGGTTAATTGGAACTCGTATTTGAGTCCCTATGAAATTCTCCGATAACACAAGAAATCAAATACTTCGACGAATTTTCTTATTTTCTCTTGAATTTGTATGTTGTGTGTACTCATTAGAATCGCCTCGTCGAGGCGATTCTAATGAGTACACTCAGCATACAATTATTGCTTGGCAAATCGAAAACATTTTCCTAAACTATCGTCATTTGCTTTCTGACCCGGCGCTACGGTAAACCTCAGTGGCTCGAACAACTCATATCTCGAACAAATTTTCAGGGTTCTGAGGCTGTTCGAGCCATTTAGGTTCGACTGTACCTACTTATTGTGTATCTGAGAATATATGCAAAATAATGAAGAAGATGTCAAAAAAGAGCCACAATCGAATAGCATAGTCTACCAGTGTCACCAGGAGTTAAACAACGACACGCAGCACACACGTCACAAACCAACGAAAGGCAAAGCAATCAGCTCCCTCTTGCCCAACAAGCTTATCACAATGCCAGACAGGACCGACCAATCCGCTAAGCTTTCCTACGGAGCAACCCTGCTAGCTGCCCAAGAGACATCAATACACAGAATTACCAGACCTTGCATCACGAAAATACGCCTATATAATTTTGACCCCCTTAAACCCCACTTTTATACAGTAAAACTGGGGTTTACAGGGGTATACGTTATTTTTCCTATTTCTGCTCAAAACATAGATTATGGGTACCCGTTAGAACCGCCTCGTCGAGGCGGTTCTAACGAGTACCCACAATCTATATTTTGAGCGGGAATAAGAAAAATATCAGAATGTTTTATCTGAAAATTCTCATTTTTTTTGGTGGTAAAATTTTCCATATATTTGAATAGGCGTGTTTTCGTAATGATTCGTCCGATCCTTGAGTATGAGTCTACGTCATGGCATCCGTATACCAAAAACAATATCCAGCAGTTTAAAGCAGTCCAGAGTCGTGTAACAAGATTTATGACGGATGACTACAGAACCACTAGCAGTCCCATTCAGATTATTGCTGGCCTTGATTGGGAGATACTCCACCAGTGTAGAGCCAATGGCATTCATTTTTAGGTGATCTCTTAATGTGCTGGTAGGCTTCAATTTTTTCTGCTCGAGCAGTAAAGCCCTGTGCTCGCAATTATCCAATCATATGCTTGAACAATAAAGCCCTGTCCTGGCAGTTATCCAATCTATTGCTCGGGCAACAAATCTTTGTACTGGCAGTTATCCAATTCTTTGCTCGAGTTGCAAATCTCTGTGCTGGCAGTTATCCAATCTATTGCTCGAACAGCAAATCCCTGTGCTGGCAGTTATCCAATCTATTGCTCGAGCAGCAAATTCCTGTGCTGGCCACATCGATAGCATAACTACAGCTCCCCGTTGCTGCCAAATGTTTAACTAGAGTATTTTCGCAGCGTAGACTAACTATGGGATCCTGGCCAGGCCCTATAAAATGCACAGAGGAGATTTTCAATAATACTCTCTAGCACGATGCAGCTCTCACAAGCCTTGTCGATGCGTAATATTTAAGTCTGAACAAATGAATATTCACTGACCATGGCGTAGCGGGAGACCCCATCACTTGCATCAGGATTTCAACATTCCTTACCCCTACCTCTTCCCCCCCTCCCCCGCCCCCTCCCCCCTCCCCATTCATATGATGATTATTACGAAAACAAGCCTATTCAAATATATATTGAAAAACTCACCACACACACACACACACAAAACTGAACATTCAGATAAAAATTCTAATATTTTCCATATTTCTGCTCAAATCATATATTGTGGGTATACCCCCGACCAGAGCTACTGACACTTTTTAAAGAGCACAAAGTATGTAGCTTTGACTGGAGATGGCAATTGTATGATATATGTTACAACATTGAAAGAATTTAATCACACATTATGTGAAGCTCTTAACCTTGATCTCAAATGTCAGGCACAGGTGCAGGGATCGAACTAAATAAAACTTTAGCCCTATTACTATCATCATACACTAGTGAAATCAGTCAGTCTTTATAATATCAGCAAAAACTTTGACATTTGTATGAAAACTCCGTGATCTTGACTTAAAAGCCTTGCCCCAGCTTGGGGATGGTGCCGATAAAAAACTTAGACCTATATATACTAGCATGCTTAATATTAATGAAACCAACGAAAGGGTCGATAATATAGCTATACAAATTTTAATGAAAATTTTAATGTAACATGCATACTCAATGTCCTCTACATATTGATAAAGTATCACAAAATATCTAAGAGAATTTTTAGAGTTATTGCCCACACAAGATTTTAATAACCAAGGGAGATAACTCCAGAATGGAGTCAGAGTTGTCATTCTTGAATGTAACTTGCCTACGCAATGTCCTCTACATATTGGTGAAGTATCATGGAAATATCTTAAAGGGTTTTAAAGTTATGGTACGCCTAAAATTTTACAATTTTTGGGAACTAGGGGAGACAACTCATGGACCAAATCAGTTAGAGTTGTCATTCTTGTACCCGACACGCCTACCCACTACCCTCTACAACCTGACAGTTTCCTGAAAATAGCTCAAAGAGTATAGGATTATGGGGTGCATAATAATGCATCTGTGGACAGATAGATGGTTGGATGGATGGATGGATGGATGGATGGATGGATGGATTCCATGCTGATAGCTTTATCCCCTAAACCAATCGGTTGGGGGATAATAAATTTCAACAAAAGGCCTTGATAATATAGCTATATAAACTGCAAAAAATTTACTTTTATATGAAAATTCTAAGCCTTGACCTTAACGTCATACCCTGTGTGGGGATCATGCTGAGTAAAACTCTAGACATATATCTATGAAATTCCTCAAAGGGTCTTGATGATATAGCTATATAAACTTAAAAACAAAAATTTTGACTTTTTTTAATGAAAATTCGAAGTCCGTGACCTTGACACTAAGGTTACTTTCCGGGTTAGGGTCGACGCTGATAAAACCTGTAGACCTATATCTATCATCAGGCCAAATATGAATGAAATCCATTAAAGAATCTTTAAAATATGCGATCTTATAATCTTTAACGCAAAAACTTTTACCCTATGAGCAAACTACAGTACGAACGAACACACGAACGAACGAACACACTAACGAACGGACGAACGGAAAAGTGAAA